>JAEIGF010000273.1:0-19552 GCA_018903485.1 Drosophila littoralis | reverse complement strand
TTATCAAATCCATGACTTGCGTACTTGAGAGTTGCGTGGTTGGGCTTGGCGTCTACTCAATACTCTGGCTCGTGCACTTTGGCTTCCGCGGCCACGGTGCTTGCCTGCAAAGATTTGTGCCCACATCCACGGTGCTGGAGCTTTGTCGTGCGCTAACAGCGGGAACTTGCATTTGTGATACAGTGTCACCATTCGACTTGAAGCTCCGAGATGGTTTCTACTACATTTTTACGCTGGTTGCGTACCAATGGTGACTCTATAACTGGGTGGAGGCCCTGCTCCTGTGTCTATGTACACACTCTGCAACTTCAAAAGTTACACCACGTCTTGTCTTCAGCGCAAGTCGTCCGTGCAGTTTCTTACAATAAGAACTACATTGAAAGATCATGTCGCGTGCCAAACGAAGGTGGAGCGTAATTTGAACACTGCAAGGTTTACGCCTGGTCCTCGGCCATGTTACTCCGATGTTAATAGAGACAGCGTAATGCAAACAGTGATAGCGCACCGTTTTATTTGGAACGGATTACATAGGTTAGAACTTAGATATATATATTCCCTCAGAATCGTACCGCAGTTTTTCCTCCTACGGCCTTTCGAAGTCACGACAATAATGAGCTTAACATTTAAGTAATGGCGGCAACAAGCCAAATACAGTGGGCCCGTAGATTCAGAGGGCAAAAATACATACTTTCAGAATATACCTAATACTAAACAATCGATAACTTAATTCGTCCCGCAACACATTCATTAAATCGCCGATTTCGATATGTAAATTCAGTCGAAGGATTTAAATATAGTATGGAGTTATTGATAAGGCATGATACCTGTGCGTTAAAGAAACAGAGACACGACGATTCTCGGCTAAATTGAACATCTGACACTTTATACCCGCCTCCTCACTGTCTACAGTGTTCTGGTGTCGTATGCACAAGTTGCGTTGGATGCGTTTACTAACTTTACATACTTCGGGGTTGCGGCTTTCAAAGTTAGTCAATAAGTAAATGGCTTAATTATTAAGGAAAATTGTTACCTGTTATGGGGCATTGACACTTCTTTGTGGCGTTAACAAGCACCGCTCGAGCATGAAGATAAAGGTAAACTGCATTTATACCAACTTTATCGGGCGTAAGGGCAGTTGCGGATCTTGTAGGGCATTTGTAGTTGGCTCATCGCACAGACACACGGAACTGCCCGCTTCTGCTAACAAGATATCCACGGCAGTCCTCTAAGTGGGCAAGCCTCGCGTTAGGTGATTCCCGCATTGTTAAAAAAAAAAAAAAAAAAACAATTGTTAAGAATATGCACAGTATACAAAATTGATTGACTTATCGCCAGCACGATAATAACGATTCTCAATTATGCACGACTCTTCCCTAAGTAAAAGTTTATCTAAAAATCCGAATCTCAAATCAAAGGTCTTGGGAAAAATGGCTATCCAGTGTAACGATCCCGAAAGCAGACAGTGGTTGACTGGCAAATCCAAAACGCTGTGGGCGGTTGCAAAAATTGTTGAACCATACATTCGGCTACTCGACTTGTTTCTCTATTTTAATGACCAGGGTCTGTCAATTTGAGATTCACGTGGTTTGGGTTTTAATTTTCAAAAGGATAAAGAGGAAACCCTATGCACAATAGACCCTAGGGCTGCTGGGCAGGATATGTCCAAATTCGTGAAACACTTTCTTATTCATGGTTTGTGTATTACAATTGTCAAAAAGACGTACAAAATGCGTTTGGCAGTCGGTTAGATTACACACGCTGATAAGTTGCTAAACAAGAGTAACAGAAGATTAGCCGTAAATAAAAAGAATTTAAAAAAACTAAAAAAACAAAAAAAAAAAAAAAAAGTCGGTTGAGACAGTCGAGCATTTTGCAACATTGGGGTGGATTTAAAAAAATTATTTAATTATCATTATATAACCACTAAAGAGGCAATTCGATTAACGACTTCACCCTGTATATATTTTTCGTTTCTGCTGAACTATAAGCGAGTATAAGGTGGTCAGTTGCACCCGACAGAGTAACATTCTTGTATGTTATGTAGCTCTTTAAAAATAAGTTTAAGGCAGGTCCTACTCTGCAGGCAGTTTCAACTAAGCAAAGTTTGTGATCCTTAAGTATGTATTTGACATGTAAAATGTATGTACACAAAGAATTTTAAAACAAAGTAAAAGGTTCTAATCGGGAGCTCCCGACTAGGGCATACCTGAACCCTCTCTGAGGTGGTAGCAGGGAGGTGGCGATAGGAATAAAATGAAAGATACTTGATATATATATAATATTCTAGAAGCAATATATCAAGTTTGGTGACTCGAGCTCATAATATATTTACCCAATTTGCTCAAAAAACAGGATTTTGATATCGATTTTTATTGCTTGGATACGGGGCAAGGTTATCGAATATCGGAAATAAACTCGATCGTGTGTAGGCACTAGGAGGACCTACAGCTAAAGTCTCTAGCTCTTAAAGGCTCTGAGAGCCTTGCGTTCATAAATACGGCCAGACGGACGGACGGAAGGATAGACAGACAGACGGACATGGCTAGATCGACTCGGCTATTGATGCTGATCAAGAATATATATACTTTATGGGGTCGGAGACGCTTCCTTCTACTTGTTACATACACTTACATTTTGCACAAATACAATATATACGTTTTACCCATTTTTAATGGGTTCAGGGTATAACGAAGTTTCATTCAATCGCATGGCTACCAAAAAGTTTTCTTACAGTCCTTTTTCAAATATGTTCCTTAATAGTGGGCATACTTTTCGAAGATTTCGTCAAAGTGTAAACTTACGCCTCATAAAGCAACTTTTCATTATTAAAAGAACTTAACCGCGAGGTAAAGGTGCCAAGGTATTTTATAACCTTAACTGTTGAGCTGGTCATTATTAATGGCGCTCCTGCTGTAGGGTGCGTCGTATAGCGTATGCGCTTCCCCGGCGACGGTATTTACGAGTGGCTGTTTAGTCGTTGCGTCACGTTGCTTAGCCTTTTAAGCATATGTGCGAGCGTGTGCTTACCATTTGTTGCACGCTTTCCTTAATGAGCGCTTAGCTCATTGTTTATGCTCTCTGAGGCGTCTGGATGTTCGTGTGACTGTGTGTCTGTTTCTCTCACTGTCGCTTCTGTCAGCGATGCGATTTGCCCACTTGATCAAAAAAATCAGACTAAGGAGATCCTTTCCGCTTTAGGTTAAGACCTATCTTGGTGACTATAACACCTAATACCTAAGATGAGGGAAGCGCCAAGCGCTCACACAAAATTTTTGATATCTTAGCTGATATTTAAAAAGGAGGTGGAATTCAATAAATTGACAGAAAGTCAAGTGCTAGCATCTTACCTGTATGGACTCTCACATAGGTTACCTGGGGAGTGAGAGTGGGACTTGGGAGCCAGCATTTGTATTGAGAGCAATGACGGCTAGCTCAAGTGCCGAGCTAGTAAGGCTACGATCACTACCCCGACGTAACGGGGTACCACCAGAAGGCATGGGTACATGGGTGAATGGAACCGCTAGCTGTGACGGCGTTATTTGTAACCTTAGTCACTTCGCCTTGATTTGGTTGACATGAAAGGGCGGCAGTCATCTTTTCTTGGCTCCACTTACAGCGCCAAAATAAAAGAATCGTTTTTTGTGCGAAGGCTGGATACCACTGTCAACAAGACGTTTATAGTGCTCGGAACGGACAAAGCGTGGATAACAATCCTTTTTCAGGTAGCAGCATATATATATGCGTCCGATGCCGAGTCAAAAGTGAAACGCGAGGGATTTTTAAGACCACGGAGAACGCTTTCCATGGTTTTGCCATCGATGTTGATTTCGCACGGCGCTCCAGGCTTAAGGAAATTCTCTGTAAATAAAAATACAGTACGAATACGGTACAAGTAATCATGGCAATCATTTTCTTCACTCAAATATCTCGTTAACCTGCGCGCCACTTGCGAGTGCGCGGACCGGCGGAGACGATTCACTGCAATCCAGAAACGTATATTTTCGTGAGAATACTCTTTTTCGAGAAAAGTTGTAAACTCTTGCAGTCCCGTGGGATCAGGGACGAGCTCTTCTATGGAAATGGCCCAGCGTTTCACACGCTTTTCAGTGGGTATATCTACAAAGGTGCTGTTTAATTGCCAAAAAGGCAATATCCTCAGTAACCCATGGGTTTGCGGGCAGCGCTGGTTGCAGAAAGAAATCGTACTCATTAAACGTCTCCGAGTAGCAAACAAGAGATTGACAGGCTTGTGACATTTTCATGCGTGTTCGATTTAAAGTCTCATCAGAAATTCCACTTCACGTTGTATGTCATCGGGAGTCTTTCTTTTATTCGGTTTTTGGCCCTGGCGATCCCGTGACGGCACCGGGCAAGGCTCGAGAGGCGTAAACAGGCCGGGTGGTGGACGGTGAACGCGCCAATAAGCGCGCTCCTGAGAGTCGCCAACAATCTTGTCACCTTTCTTACGCTCCTTAGCAAGTCGAACCTGCTCCTCGGCTTGCATAGAAATGAAGTCCCACTTGCCTTTCAGGTTCTTATTTAGAGAAGCAAAAGCCTCTGCCTCATAGTCCTCTAGTGCATGACGCTGCTTGTTGCGAAGTGACCGCTTAGCTAAATAAATGGCATACTCTACATTGTCCGGTGCCTTGTGTTGCCAGGGCCAGTAGTAAGGTGTTTGGAAGCGATAAAGTGATGAGTCGTCTTTAACTGTGAGAGTCTTGGAGTCGTTGACAGGGAAAAAGTAGCCATGCAGGCACAGCTGATTGGCAATATTCAGTGCCTCTGACTCCTCTATCTGAAGATGGTCCATTAGCCACTCAATAAGATCGTACCCTGTATGGTAATGAATGTGTTATATCCAAATTTTCAAGTTTTTTCACACTTAGTTATGGATCTTACTTACCCATAAACGCATATGGAATGGATGTAAGGAACATCTTCTGTTGGCGCACTGGCACACCATGTTCCTGGTCTTGCATCTCTCGCACCAGGACTTCCATCTGAAAAGCCAGGATTACGACATATAAAATATTACGAAGCTCATTATTTAGACGAGACCTATCGTTCTGGCTAAAATTTAATCAAATAAGATTGAGGCTATCTTAAACGGTTCGGTCGATTCTATATATTTTGAATATTTTACTAAAAGCTGTTTTTAGGACAGATCATATTTTCTAAATTCGACGGGACTTCGATAAATAATACCCGGGGGAGTGAAAAATCTGTTATCCAAGTTCGCGCAGCTTTTAAGCTCTCCTTAAGAAACTTTTGCTGCTAAGTTTTTGTATACCCTTAACCCATTAAAAATGGGTAAAAAAGATACAATGATTTTGAGCAAAGGTATTTCTATGAAAACTACACATTACGAGCTCACAAGAAGGGCCAAATAGCTGTGGACTGCTGTCGTAGATGGTCGCTTACCTACTGTGGTTGTGGATATACCAGGGTGCCCCCCGTACTTAGTGTGAGTACCTATTTTCCTAGCTCGTAAAGTCGAAGCATATTAAACTAAACGTTCATCCATTTGATTGTTCGTTTTCTTCACTCTGTGTAGAATTATCGAGGTTTTGAAGATTGTGATGAATGAAAAAGGTACCAAATATTAAAGGAAAAACACTGTAAGCTTAATCAATAAATATTGATATTTGGACCCAGCTTTTCCACATATCCAAGAGAATATTATGACTGACTGACAAAAAAGTGACTAACTGATTGCTGATCAAGCCGCAGCCCAAACCGTTAAAGCTAGGAAGCTGATATTTTTAATACCTTATGTGATTAATGTGCATGTTAAGAAGAAATTTTCGAAAATTCCAACCGATCGGCTTTAAAACCATTTTAAAGATATTCGTAAATTGATAAAATTGACTCGTATTTCACACATTTTAGTAAAATCAGTCCTCTCGCGGGTTAAAGTTTAGAAGGGCGAAGTTTTACATTTCATCCGATCGGCGTCAAACTTATTTTTTAAGCACTACATAATAATGACTACGTCTTTCAGCGATTTTGTATACAACTTTTTATTAATCATTTCCTGAGACCTTTGTTATGTAATGAGCACCAAAAAGCCTTTTGGAGCACACCTAGTCTAAAAGGGGCCCCGGCCTTATTCAGGTCTCGAGGGGTGGGTTTTTGTGCTAGACGTTACTAAATAAAGTGTAGACAGAGAAAAGGGTCAGAAATACACAAGCCAATATATGAAATAAAACTGGGGCAGTAGTTAACATAACCAAACATATGCATGTATTATCTTAGGTATTTTTCTAGATTTTTGGCAATTCCTAATCTTCTATGGTGATGAGGGAGAGAATTGGCCACCACTTTCACAACGAAAATATACCACGGATAGTAGTGTCGCCAAAATTGCAACGGCTTTATGGGTACATGTCAAGAGAATACTGCGCATGACACAGAGTTTTGACACAACACTCTTTTATATTTTGTGTTAAGGTTATATTCGGTAAAAAGTATGTTTATCCTATTTAAAGACGAAAATATATATTAGTGCGCCCTTCTGACCGCAAGGCAAATCTTTTCTTTTCTCAATAAGACACTCGGATTAAGTTTTCGGTGGACTTATTGCGCGCATACGTTAATTTCCAATTTTTGTTCACTCAGAACGCACCCTCACAAACACAGCTTGATCTTTGGCGAAGAGACGTAGATAAAAGCTGGAAAAATGTATTTTGCGTAGAACTTATTCAACTCTTTTCCATTCATATATTCGATTAGATATACAGACGATGCTTATATTACATTATAATTTACCGCTAAATTACTAGAGACAACAACTTTTCTTATAAAGATTTCAAATGAACAAGGTTTCGGCTTATACCCTTGCAGATGGTATTATAATTTGGTCGTGAAATGTGTAACGCATAGAAGGAGACATCTCCGACCCCATAAAGTATATATATATATATATATTCTTGATCAGTATCAACAGCCGAGTCGATATAGCCATGTCCGTCTGTCCGTCTGTCTGTTTCTATGCGAACTAGTCTCTCAGTTTTAAAGCTATCTTTATGAAACTTTGCAGAAGCACCTCTTTCTGTTGCACGCAGCACATATTTCAAAACCATTTGGATCGGACCACTATATCATATAGCTGCCATAGGAAAAAAACTTTGCTTGTCAAGATATCTTGACCAAACTCGGCATTTTTAGTTTTACAATGCTCCTCATATATATGCAAAATCTTATTTACATCGGACTACTATATCATATATCTGCCATACGAAAACTAGGTTTTTGATTAAAAACTTTTTTTGTTTATCAAGATACCTTGAGCAAACTCGGCATTAACCATTTTCCCTGTGCTTCTAAGATACGGGCAAATCACTATGAGCATTATGGAAACGTTGGGCCTGCAAGGGTATTAGATCTTCGGTGTGCCAAAGATAGCCTTTCTTTATCGTTCTTATATGCTTTTCGTAAATTCTTTTCGATGTACGAACGAATCTTTGCAAAGTCATCGGTTCTAGTTAATGGCAAGACACTCTCACTAAGTAAATGTACATTTTTCAGCAGTTTATAGTTATGGCCATAGGTTATATGTTAAACAAAGACAACAAAATAAGGAAATAATCTAATCGATTGGTGAGCGAATTTTTGTAAGTACAATTTAATTTAATTTTTTTATGGAATATTTAGAAATCAAGAAAGCGAATTCATTGCTTTTAAACTGAGTTTCATTGTCGCTGATAATTATTTTCGGAACACCGAAACAAGAATATATTTAAAGCAGGTATGCAGTCGCTACACCCGAATTAAACCTATTAACTGACTTCAGAAAGGTAAATTTAGAGAAGTGATATAGGACGATAAATATATATTTCCCTTCCTAGTGCGGGGGAAAGGTCCAATAAAATCAAGGAATAATCTCTGTAATGACCTTTGACTCGTAACTTGACTACCCATAGGAGGCTTAAGAATACAGGTTGGATATCTAGAAGTTTGCTATAGTTTGCATTTCCTGATATAATTTTGCACATCTGTGGCCATTTTTGTCCACTAAAAACTTCGTCAAAGCCGCTCTAAATATTTAGCTATTCCACAGAGCGCCGATGACGGCGGATGGCGACACGATCAGAGCTTTGCGCAATTTTGATAGATGTTGTCATCAACTACCTGAAAGTCTTTAAAGCTCGAATACTTTGGTGATTGAATGCCGTATGATTGTATATCAAATTCGGGTAAATTTTCGATATTAACAGCAGCGATTTTAGCTACCTCTTCAAAATAGCGTGAGATAGCATCGGGTACATCGGATTGTGCCAAGAGCGCACCTACGCCATAAAGAGATTTTACGCTGAATGGTTTTTATACCCTGAACATGAAAATAGTTAAAACGGGTATAATGTCTTTGTGCAAAATGTAAATGTATGTAACAGGCAGAAGGAAGCATCTCCGACCCCATAAAGTATATATATTCTTGATCAGCAACAACAGCCGAGTCGATCTAGCCAAGTCCATCTGTCTTTCCGTTCGTCTGTCAGTCCGTCTGACCGTCCGTCCGTCCGTAAGTATGAACGCAAGGATCTCAGAGCCTAAAGGAGCTAGAGCTTTGAGCTGTAGGTCCTCCTAGTGCCTACGCAGATCGAGTTTGTTTCCGATGATCGATAAATTACTCCGTTTCCAAGCAATCGAAAAAATCGATATCCACATCATATTTTTTGAGCAAAAATCACCAAACTGGATATGTTGCTTCTAGAATATTATACATATATCAAGTATCTTTCATTTTATACCTATCGCCACCTTCCCGCTACCACCGCAGAGCTATAATTCAAGTTAATAACCCAACTTGTATTGCCAACCAATTTAAGCCACAATTTAAATGCAATTGTCTTTTTAAGAATACACAAATATTCTATGGTACAATTATATATATTCTAGAAAATTTCATTAAGATCGGCTTTGGTTTTGGTTTTCGGTATTTCGACTGCGCACGTGTTTTCGCCGTAAATTACAAAAATTTCTGTAAACATGTATACACATATTCATGCGCGTCTGCTTCGAATCTATCAACAGCATTGCAATTGCGATTGTATTGTTTTCTATGTTGCTATTTTAATTGGTTTTTGGTCTGTCGCGAGCCTCGAGCCCTCCGAGGAATGTTTTTTTTTTGGCTGGTGTGGCTGCTGAGTAGAGTCGGCAGCAAGTAATGCGGTCAGTTGCTAGCTCGAACCCTGCCAACTTTTTTTTTTGTTATAATTTATCTTTCTTAATTCAAACGAGCTGCAGTTGGTGTTGGAATATTCCCTTAAAATATATTTATGAACCACCCTCATTGTACAACGGTATAAGCTTATTTCTCAATCTCTTCTTTGAACTTACAAGTGACTTATCTCCTACTTGAAAATTTGTATTTGTTCTAACTTGATTTATCTTTAAGGTTTTACAACTTAATTTTTCGTTAAGCTCTGGGAGAGATGAATGGATTATGTCTATTGGTAATATTTCGCCTTCATGTAACGGAATAGGTTTTTCTTCATGTATCTGTTTGTGAGAATAACTATCATGATTCGACTTTTGCCAATTTTTGCAACTTGCTACAACTTCGTTTGCACCTAGCAAACGTCATCTTCGGAAAAAAGACTCTTAGAGTATCTTTACGGTGTTCTGTGATAACTTTTTCCTTTTTTAAAGCGTGAATGTTTTGTCGTGCCAATGCATAGGTTGGGATTGTTCTTGTTTTTGAGGGGGGTACATTAGGAAGTTCATGTTACCCTTTAAAATGGGGTTTTTTATTATGTGAGAAACTACCATTTTCTGCTATAAAGCTATCCGAGTTGTTGTCTCTGTTCTTTCCTTTGAGCCATTTCTTCTACACTCCTAGCATAGTTTCTGGCGAACGTGTAATGTTCTCGATTAGATGCGACCTCTTGGGCTAAGGCCAAGGCGAAAGGAAGATCTTTTGGATTTGCCGAAAACAGACCTTTGCTTAAATATTTCTTGGAAATAAATACACGTCCATTCTATTATTTTCGTTCAGTGTGGCAGGTAAGGTGTTGTCGTAGGTCATGATCGTTTTGTTTGTTAGTAGCGTAAGCTTTTTCTCTACTTCGTCATATGAAATATTGCAGAAGTTTCAGATTTCCTTGCTGGAGCTTCGATATTTCTAGTTTTGTTAAATATATGGAATGCTTGTCCGCATATGTGAAGTTAAGCCGATTAATTAAAGCTTTGCAGTTCAAGAGGTGTTAACTGATTCTAGTACCATGTCAGCTGGTCCTTTAATTTTGTTTTTCTTGAGCTTCCGTCGTATTTTTTATAAGCGGTATATGCCGCTTTAATCCATGAGACGTGTGTCTGGTGTTTTCCCTCAAAGTCTGGCAAAGACTTTGCAATGTGTAAAGTTTCACTGCACTAAATCGTTATTCGAATTTCCGCATCTGTAACGTTTCTACTTCTGGAGTACTGCCTAAAAGTTGATTTAAATCTTGTATTCGCACCTCAAAGCTCCTTTTTGAGCGGCAAGCGCATTATTTACTGCAGTTTCTATTATTGTTAGCAATTGTTTTGGAGACATTGACACATTTAATTTCTTTGGTTCGATTTTTAATACTTCACACTAATTTTTAATGCCGTATTTACTGAATTTTTTCTTTTACACTACTACTTATATAGACTCTTTCGTTTATTTACAATTATTTTGGAACTCTAAGAACTCTATAAAATCAATGACTTTTTGCGTCGTGCATGGTGTCGTATATAGGCCGACAGCGTGCTTGGTTATTCTGTTATTTGGTAATCATGTTTCCTAACCTAATATAACCAATTTACAATTAGTTCCTTTTCATAGCCGAAGGCCTCAGCAACCAGATCTGTATTCTTTTACCCTGATCCCATTAAAAATGGGTAAGAGGGGTATATTGTATTTGTGAAAACGTATATAGCCGGCAGAAGAAAGCATCTCCGACTCCATAAAGTATATGTATTTTGATCAGCATCAATAGCCGAGTCGATATAGCCATATCCGTCCAGTACAATAAGATCCACTGTTGAAAATTTCATCAATATCGGTTAAGAAACACAAAAGGTTTCTATGAAAATGTGTGGTTATTTATAACATATGTATATTCGCAGCCCATGTGTCAGCGGCAGCTAGCACAAAGCGCAAGAATTTCGGTATACATGAACACACCAACACTCACCCGCATCTTTATATTATTCTATCAACAGCATTGCAATTGCGATTGCATTGTATTTTGTGACACATACACAGTGTTCCTATTTTAATTTTTTTCCCCGTTAAGAGTCAGCTGGTGGAATGGCTGTTGAGCAGAGGCGGTGGTAAGTGGTGTGGTATGTTACGGGTTCGAGTGTTATTGAAGGAACTATTTTTTATTTGTTTCAATTAATTTTTATTACTGCTAAAGCAGACGAGCACATAGCGCGACCTGCATTTGATGTTGGCCAAAGAGGGTTCAGGGTATCCCCTAGTCGGGAACTCCCGACTACAGCCTCTTACTTGTTTTTGTCTATTGTTATGCCTCGTTCAGATTCTACAAGAGGCACCAGGCGACTTGAAGTCAACGAGACAATCTGGCTCTCATCGAAGTTTTCAAGATGTCCGAGGACGTCCTTCACTTGAGCGGAGGAGTTAGAACGCTTACCCAATAACAGAGCGAGTCACTTACCAAGCCCACCAAGAACGACCATAGAAGTTGCATACGCTGCCGGCCGATATACGACGCCAAGCACTAGGCACAATGTCAGCGATTTTAGAGAGCAGGGCTAGCTTTTATTTTAAGAAATTAAGATCTTTACAGTTATGTGAATTTTGGATTAGAAAACAGTCGGCACCTATGAGTTCTACAAATTCTTAATTTATATACTATTCAAGAAGCCACATATTAAATTTGGGTACTCTAGCTCTTATAACTTATGAGATTTGCTAAAAACAAAAGAATTTCGATTAGATTCTTATCGATTGCTTAGAAATGGGACAAGTTATCGATTATTGGAAACAAATTCGTACTGCGCGGGCACTAGGAAGACCTAAGTTAAAAATTTTAAGTCTCAAATTCTAATAGGTTGTGAGATCCTTTCGTTCATAACAGGTTTTCGCTATCGATTTTTAACAATTACTTGGAAACGGGGCAATTTAACGTTTATCGGAAGCAAGCTCGTACTGCGCGGGCACTAGGATGACTTACTTTGCAAACTTCAAGTCTCAAATAGCTGATATCGGAACGATCGGTTTAAAATTAAGTACTCGTATAAACAACTTTTTTGTTGCTCTTAATGTCTTGTAAGGAATCAAAGAGATTATCCGACAGAGAGAAAGACAGACGAAGAAACTTACATGGGTAATTCGACTCGGCTGGAGATATTGATTTAAAATATATATACATAAAAATTCGATTTTTTTCATATAGAAGAAACGGAGTCATTTATACCAGAACATAATTTTCGATCAATCGTTATTATGGCAACTTATAATATTATGGTCGGATGCGGCCGGTTTCACGATACCTGCAACAGAAAGTTTAAGCTGTGTTTAGTTTTATGAGCTAAGCTTTAAAACTGAGTGATTGGTTTGCATACAGCCATGCTTGGGTTTGGAGAGCCTTCCTACTGCATGTTACAACATTTGCACAAAAGCAATACACCATTTTCATACATTTTTTTTTTTTTTTTTTTTTTTACGGGCTTGAACTAATGCCATTGCCTCAGACCCTATTGCTATAGTAGGATTTGGATTTTGAGCGAATTACACTGATTTAAATTAACAGCTTACACATTAACAACACAAATTGAAATAAAATTCGAAGAATAACACACGCGTATGTGTGCACATGCATGCAGAAAATGCCGGCGCTTGGCGCTAATCATGGCTTTGACATACATTGTCTGCGGTCTCTTTCAATGCATTCCAAATTTTGTGGGCAAAATTACAATACACTCGGCATGTGTACACATACATATACATCTGTATACATATACATCTGTATACAGCAAACTATTACATCAAGTAGTAAGCAGTCACTTTAGCTCAGCTCTCAGCTCAAACCACCTAAATACTTGGTTGTTCTTCTGCCCATAATAATTTATATACACTGTACTCATTGAAAAAATTGTTTTAATAATGGTTACAATGCGCCGTGAAAGTCCAAACCTATGAAGTATATACATATTCTTCATAAGCATCAACAGCGGAATCCATCATGTCTTATATCAGTATGGGTTAGTTTGTCGATCTCGGGAACTATTAAAAAATTTGCACATAGGTGTTCCTATTGCAGCTAGAATTATAAATAGCATTTTCTGTAACCTTTCTTACCTTATAAGTTTGAACCTAAAAAATAAAAGTATATGCTAACACTTCATGTGTAATACATTTTGTTCTTTTGGTTCTGCTGTATAGCTTTAAACTTTATCTTCTCTAACGAATGAAAGTAAAGTAGAAAAAAGGCCGTACTCACCTTATCAAATGCCATTGGACGGGAGAGCTTATCAATGGTTTGCTGCTGAGGCTGTTGGGTGATGCCACTTACACAAGAAGCATACTGTCACCCCCATGATGGTGACGTTGATGCAAAGCAGTTGCTACTGCACCCGTCGCCTGCTCCTCATGAGAATGTTTCTGCGAATGGTGATGCCCCAAGGGGCTGCCACTCAAAGCTGCCACAGCCTGAGTTGTAGCATTTATAACTGTTGCAGTGGAGACCAAAGCAGAATTTCTTTCTCCATTTGAATTGTTGTTGGCGTTGGGAGTTAATACTGCTAATGTCGTTACATTATTTTTCAATTGTGTCGAGGGCAGAAATTTCTCTGAAAGCTGCTGCGAAATTGTCGTATTTCCACATTGTGGTATTCGCACAAGTTGTGCATGCGTTTGCTGTTGTGGCTGTGTCTGTTGCTCAGTTATCGAAGATGATCGTGTTTCAACTGCAATAGCTGGATTGCAATGAACCACCTGCCGTTCTCTATCGGGTGATTGATAACCAGTCGGCTCCATGGCTGCGCTGCCGGATAAAAATGAGTTGATCACTTGATTGCCTTTTATCGTGCTATGGTTTGTTCTCTTAATTTGAAGCCTTCCCGTAGACAGCTGTGCATAGCTTCCGATTTTTTTTCAATTGTTTTTTATTTGCTTTTTATTTTTTCAAAATTGTTAAAGAGTTTGATTATTTTACCCGAATTCCATTTTGTATGTGTATGATTGCTACAAAATTAAGAACAGAGCTTAGAGTTACTAAAAGAATTAACTAGAAAGAGAGCTTCAGTCGCGAGGGGCTGGTCTAGAATAAATATATTCAATTGGGTCTGAGATGTCTCCTAGTATGTGTTACACATTTCATGACAAAATTGTAGTACCCTCTACAAGGTTATAATAGCCAGCTTGAATGACTGTTACATACATTACAACTCATATGTACAAGCCTAAACGCACAAACACATGTCCCGCGAGCCACTAAGTTAGTTGTATGAACAGACCCGTTGTTTAAAGACCCTTTAATGTGGCATTTGATCATTCACCAATCAACTTTATCGAAGTGAAGGAAACTAACACTATCTAACAAACCAACCCTAACTTTACCAAAGAAAATATTATAGGGAAATGTAACTAATGAAGCAGGTCCACATCAGGACACAATGTTTTTTTTAGGTTCTTAAGTTACCGATGACAAAATTTTGTAGACAAATTAAAAAGAAATTCAAAAATGTATATTAGAAAGTTGAGATATCTGCGGCCTAAGATTTAATACCCTTGTGGACTTTTCCTCTTTGCAGACTTGTGCTGAGTTTGATGAAAATATCTTGCAAAACCGAATGATTTGCAACGTAAGAATCTACTTTTTGACCAATCTTTCATATCATATTCTTTCAATCTTGCATATATATAGGGAATATAATGAAACTTATAAATGCCGGGCTTGTTGTTCCTATGGCAGCTATATTATATTGTGTTCCGATGTTGATGAGATTTTATTTATATGCAGGGACCCTAGCTTAACTTAAAAGTGCCGAGTTTAGTCATGATATCTTGAAAAACAAAAAAATTGGTTGCACAAGAGTGTAGTCCGATCTTCTTTTTTTTTTGTTCGCGCGAATCCCGATGCTGTATACTGTACTGTGTACTGCATCCCACCTCCCGCCCAACCGACCGAGGGGCGCAGTCGTGTTACGTACGACACGAATCGCGTAGTACAAAACGAATATAAACTACAATATATGTTAAGACGAGTGAGCGAGTAAATGCTTGATAATTTAGAAAAGAAGACTTAATACGAGAAAGATTGATCTTCAAAAGTCTACTGGAGTATGACGGTAACCGCACACAAGGATCCCAATTTAAGCACGAAGGGCAAACAACTGGAATTGTTTCTATGCAGATTTAACTCAGATACATGAGTCACAGATACGAATCGTCACACTCCTTTGACCATCGCTTGATGATCCCCAAAACAATTCTGGTCTTATTGACCATATGAGTGTCGAATTTAAGTTTATGATCAAGAATGACACCTTCATTACAAGTACTGTTCTTTAGAAAGTCATCAGCTTACATTTAAAACAGTTCAAATTTGAGGGTGGTTAGACAACAAGACTGAAACGCATCAATGTCGGAATGGAAAAGTTAACATGATGCCATATCTATGTTCACATCATCAGCATACATTAATACTCAAGAGTAAGACAGTATCAAGAGAAGATCATTGATAAAAGGGTAAAGAGTAACAGGCCAAGATGACTACCTTGAGGAACACTGGAAGTCGCCAGAATACGTTAAGAAAACGAATTTCTGAAAAGAAAGTTTTAGGTTCTGATATGCAAATAGTCTGATATCCAGCTTAAAAGATTGACTAGGAAGCCGAGAAGGCATAAATTTTGAGGCCGCAAGGAGTGGTTTACAGGGTCAAAAGCCTTAGTGAAATCAGTATAGATGACGTCAGTCTGCATAGAATCAATAAAGAGAAGCGAACTTTTGGTAATAATAGGAAAACGAACTTCAGATTATAAGATCTATATATTGGACTGTGCACCCGATTTCCCTGCCGTAAGGGCATTTCACCTAGACCATCAATAAATTCATTTGCCAAAGAGGGCAACAGAGAGTTTGATTCTAATGGCGATGACCAAACGACATCTGGGAGATCAAAGCCCCTAAGAACAACATGGAGAAAGAAGGGAGGATATAGATTTAAAGGCGTTAAGATGTCTTAACTAAATAGACATGTTAGATTGTGGGGGTAATATAGGAACATGAAATAAAGATACAGAAACTTGAAAATACAACTCTTACAGTCACCAACCCAATATCCGAGATTGGATGTTCTATGCGTTCCGACTAAAGAGCAGACTCCACAGCTATGAGTACTCCTCCTCCCATACGGGAAGCTCGATCACATCTATAAGTGGTGCATTTGGAGGTCAAAACTGAGGAATCTGAGATGTCCGGCTTAAGCCACACACACATTCATGCGCGTCTTTATTAAATGCTTTATAAAGCATTGCAATTGCGATTGTGTTATACTCTGTGTTGTGTGCATGTGCTGCTATTCATTCGTTTTATTTGTATACCCTGAACCCATTGAAAATGGATAAAGGGTATTAAAATTTGTGAAAATGTTTGTAACAGGCAGAAGGAAGCATCTCCGACACCATAAAGTGATTATATTCTTGATCAGCATCAATAGCCGAGTCGATCTTCCGTCCGTCCGTCTGTCTGTCCGTCCGTATGTATGAACGCAAGGATCTTAGATCCTATAAGAGTTAGAGACTTGAAATTTTTGCTGTACATCCTAATAGTCCATGCGCAGATTGAGTTTGTTTCCGCTAATCGATAACTACTCCGTTTCCAAGCAATCGCTAAAAATCGATATCGAAATCCTGTTTTTAAGCAAATTGGGCAAATAATGAGAGCTAGAGTCACCAAACTTGACATGTATTGTAGCTTCTAGACTAGTATATATACAGTATAATTTGCTAGCTGCCTCAAGTACTTAACTTAAATTAATTTTTGTTTTCTAAGTGAATCGATTTAATAGTAACCTCTATTTTTTAAGTTGCGCCGCATTTTATTTAACAGTACTAAGTTAAATTAATTAATTTTGTAGTTTATATTAACTTAATTTAAATTACATTTAATTCAACTTCAATACAGTTTATTGTATATGTCGCAGTGTGATTCCTAGTAATTGTACGCGGGTACATTCCTCAGTAGCATTCTGGGAATTCGGGGTTCGAATTCCTGCTTTTTTGCTTTACTAGCTGATATTGAACGAAAGCACGGCAGCAGAGGCAGAGACGCTCTGCTGCTGAGTGAGGTTCGATGGTAAGATACCAAGAGTCTTGAGTAAGACAGAGATGGCTACATACACTCGACATGAGTGAGTTTACGACATGAGTGCGTAGGCTGACATGGTCAGTCGAGCTTGGGTATTTGAACCGATCGGAACTCGCTGTGCAGCCGCGTCAATCATCAGAAGTATCAACATGGATGACATACCTTTGCCGCCGACAGACATACCCCTGCCGCCGACATCAGAAGTGGGATTAGCTCCGCCAAAAGAGGACAGCTCTAACGTATTAAGGGCAGCCTTAGAAGAGCAAAATCGTAATCTAATGGAAATAATAAAATCCATGCAGGTACCAAGAGCACCGGCAATAGACGGGAGAGCACTCCACGTCACTCTACCCAAGTTTTCCCCTGACACCGCTGGAGCAGATGCATCAGCTTGGTGTACTACAGTGGACCTAATCTTCGCGGATAATGCTCTCGAAGGCAGTGCGCTTATGATTGCGTTAAGCAAAGCATTAGAAGGCAGTGCATCGCAATGGCTGTCCCAAATATGCTTCGCTGGCATCACATGGCCGCAGTTTAAGGAACTCTTCATCCAACGTTTCGTAGGCATTGAGACAACTGCTGCCATACTGATGAACATTTTGAACGGACGTCCCAAAACTGGAGAGAGTTCTGCTGAGTACGGCGATCGCATAGTCACCCTATTGCTCTCTAAGTGGAAGGCAAAGGATTTGGAGAAGAGATTGCGTATCAGTAGCGTTAGCCCACATGGCTCAAATTGATAATAATTTGTTGCGTTGGCTGTTTTACAACGAATGTGACGACTCGTAATGAGCTGCAGCAGCAGCTACAGGCTTACACTTTCAAGCGTAACAACGAGGACGGATATTCGACTGGTCCGGATAAGAAGAAAACAAGAATGCAATCGCAGGTGAAGTGCCATTTTTTTTGTCAGAAAGGCTGGCCACAAATATGCAGAATGCCGCTCTCGATGGGAAAAGCATCAGCCCCAACAGAAAGGAGTTATAGCGTGAGCAGCACGTCAGGAGTGAAGGATC
Source organism: Drosophila littoralis (assembly GCA_018903485.1). Classification (NCBI taxonomy): domain Eukaryota; kingdom Metazoa; phylum Arthropoda; class Insecta; order Diptera; family Drosophilidae; genus Drosophila; species Drosophila littoralis. The sequence goes on along the minus strand of JAEIGF010000273.1, from coordinate 1,234 downwards.
GATCAAAAATTAAATGTTTTAAGTGCGATGAAATCGGACGTAATGTGAAGCTTCTGTATGCCCCAAAAAATCGTACTGGTGGAAACAGCAAGAGCTACGAGAAGCGAGTTGACGTTTGTACAGTAGCTCCACCAAGTGGAACAATTACCTTATCCGGTGAGTCTATTCCATATTGTTTCGATTCTGGAGCCGAATGCTCACTGGTCAAGGAAAGTGTTGCGGAAAAAGTTCACCGGAAAACGATTTCACAATATTGTAACTTTAAATGGCATAAGTAACGATTCAATTTGTAGCACCTTGCAAGTTCTGAGTAATATTAATATTGAACAATATTGTTTTAGAAGCTTTACATGTGGTTATGGACAAATATTTGAAGCCTGAAGTGTTGATTGGCCGTGAGGTTTTAAGCCAGGGCTTTTGGTGTATCAATTGATGCAATAAATTTTAGCGAAGAGACAAAAAAGGAGTAAATGTTCTGAGTCTAGTGATGAAGTATGAAGAAATCATAAATTCTGATACCAATTTAAATGATTCTGATAAGACGATGGAACAATATGTTGAGATGTCACTCTGATAGGTTTATCGACGGAATTCCAATATCGTGTGACGACAGGCCAATTAAGTGGGCTAATAGATCCACAAAAGACTGTGCAACGCCGACTATAGGCTTGCGAAGATGAGAGGAAGCACGTTCGGTGCAGTGAATTGCTTTACGCCAAAAAAATTATTCGTCCCAGCTGTTCACCATTCGCTAGTCCCAGCTGATGCTGGTTAAGAAGAAAAATGGCTATTATCGTCTTTGTGTAGATTACCGCGTTTTAAATGACAATACAATTGCCAAATAATATCCTTTGCCTCTTATTTCGGATCAAATAGCTCGTCTTCGTGGTGCAGGTACTTTTCACGTGTATAGATATGGCAAGTGGATTTTACCAAATCCCAGGTACACCCAGATTCAATTGAGCGAACGGCTTTTGTTACACCTGATGGACCACGAATTCTTAACCATGCCCTTGGTCTAAAGAACGCACCTTTCTGTGTTTCAGCGTGCGAAAAGTAATAAAGCCCTGGGTCCGTTGGCACACACATTCGCAGTCGTTTACATTGACGATGTTATGGTAGCAACTAAAACGAAAGATGAAGCGTTAGAACGACTAGAGATAATTTGTTTGGACACCTTAAGTAAAGCCGGATTTTCATTTAATATAACGAAATGTTCGTTTCTTAAAACTAA
>JAEIGF010000270.1:0-249725 GCA_018903485.1 Drosophila littoralis | reverse complement strand
TTTGGATATCAGTGACGAGGACGTCATCTTCTTTGATGGTTATTTATTCACCGAAGAGCTGTCCACCGTGAAGCAGTGAGCAGCTGCTTTACATACATGGCTTTTGGGCTTATTATATACAACAAGAGAGTCAGAGAGAGTCATGCGCGCACATATGTATACACAGCGACGGTCAAGCGTGAGAACGCTGACTTAGCTATTTGCGAAATCGTTGTTATCAAGTGCGGATCATATTTCGTCCGCACCTTGAATATGCGCAACACAGTCGCTGCTTATGTTTGTATCTCTGTTGGCATAACAACAAAGTGTTGCAGCCTTATTCATATGTATGTATATACATATGTACGCATGCTACATCTCCCCTCCTTTTAAAAAAAACGTAATTTATGTAGTTATTTTAAGTATTAATGTTAATTATTTTGTTTGTATGTTTTTTTTTTTGTTTATATTATTTTAATATAACAATTTTTGTTAATATGTATGTGTAAATGTATATGTTTAAAACTATGTGTATTTAAAAATATATATATGTATGTGTTAGTATTTTATTTTAAATGTTGTCTCTTTTTATAAAAGAAAAGATTTTTCTTTCTATTTGAGTTTCCTTTTCTTAAATTCCATTTTCATTTTTATTGTTTTGTATTATTTTGTTCGAAACAATTTTCTTTGTTTATATTAGAGTTTTCAATTCAATTATTATAAAATTTTAATCTATCCTTATGTACTTTTTGTTTTTTCTTTTTAGTATCCCTAATTATTATATTATCGTTATCTTCAACTTTTCTACTGTATAGGGTCCCAAATAAGTTGGATCTAACTTATGTCCTGTTTCATTCTTAAGTAGGACTTTATCTCCTATCGATATATCTATGTTTATTACTTTTTTATCATATAATTCCTTATTATTTCTCTTATTTTCTTCTAACATAATTCTAGCTCTTTTATATGCTATTTCTAATCTATATTTACTTTCCTTAGCATAATCATCTATATTATATAAAGGTTCTATGGTGTCTGTGCTATTAAAATGTTTTAATAAATTGTTTGTTTTACCGAAAAACAAGTTCAGATGGACAATAGTCATGTGCATAGATGGGGTTGTGTTGAAACAGTAAACGAAATATTGGATCCATACGTCCCAGTCAGTTTTATCAACCGATATATAGGAACGTATGTATTCATTAAAAGTTCTGTGACTTCTTTCGACTGTTCCAACCGTCTGGTGGTGGTGTGCAGTTGATATTATGTTATTTATCTGTAAATACTTGCATAAATCATTTATTATAGAATTTTTGTATTCTGTTCTATGTCCGTAATGAACGTCTTCATTGGACCGTACTTTAGAATAAAATTCTCAAAAATCGCCTTTGCTACTGTGTTAGCACTTTGTTTGGAATTGGAATCGCGACTAGATATTTAGTCAGATCACAAATTAATGTGACTACGTATTCATTTCCATTTTCAGACTTGGGTAGTGGACCAATGGTGTCTACTATAACCCTGTCGAAAGCGTGTATTGGCGTATTAGTTATTGTTAAAGGAGTTTTTATTTTTCTTGTCACCTTTGATTTTTGGCATTTTGGACATTTTCGTATGTACTCAGTAATATCTCGAGTCATACCTTTCCAATAATAATGTCTTTTGACCTTGGCCAAGGTTTTTGAGATGCCTGTGGGACCTCCTTGTATTGGATCATCATGGAACGTAGACAATAGAGCTTCTTTTCTTTTATTGTTTCTATTTGGGTCACCGGGTTGAGTAGCGCTACTCTCAATGAAATTAATATTTTATTGCCCATATTTTTGAAATTATCGATTGAAACGTGTTCAAAGATATTTTCCCACGGTGCCACTTTGAGTTGGCTAATTTTATTTATACCGGCTTGCGTTTCAAGCCTTTGGAAAAATTGACCTAAGTCAAGAGTTCCATTGGTATATAAATCGCTAACATCATATCTTGCAGTAATTTTCTTACCATGTTTAAAAAACATAGCATATTTTTTACATGCAAGGTCACTTACTTTACGTACTTCGTCATTGTTAATGACTTTATATACGTTGGGCTTTGAAGCTTTTTCATAGATTGCCAGGGCAATTCTATTTTTTCTTTTCCTGCGCAGGAATTTTGTCTACTTTGATATCTTGTAGTGACTTTCTTTATTGATCCATTTATTTGTTGTAGCTGTTGAATGGTTATTCTTGATAACGCATCCGCCAAAAAATTGTCTTTACCCTTCAGATATTCGACTGTAAAATTATACTCCTCTAGTTCAAGTCTCATACGCGTTAGCTTTGAGCTTGGATTTACCATTGAGAACAAGTATGTTAATGGTCTGTGATCTGTTTTGACATTGAAGTGTCTACCATAAATATATGGTCTGAAATAAGTTATTGCCCAATGGATTGCTGCCAATTCTTGTTCTGTTGTACTTTTATTACTTTCACCCTTAGTAAACGATCTTGATGCATAAGCAACTGGAAGTTGGAGTCCATTTTGTTTTGAGTTAAAACTGCTCCACATGCTTGTTTACTTGCATCTGTTATTATGCAAAATTCTTTGCTGAAGTCTGGGTATTGTAATAAATTCGGATTTATTAGTGCCGATTTGAGATGTTCGAAAGCATGCTGACAATCAGCTGTCCATTCGAATTCTACATCTTTTTTACATAATCTTGTTATGTGACGAGCATAGTCGGCAAAATTTTTGATAAAACGTCTATAGTAGTTGCAGAATGCAACGAATCGTCTGGCGCTGTCCGCATCATGTGGAACTGGGTAATTTTAATGACGTCGTATTTTTTGTCGTCAGGCAAGATTCCTTTATCCGTGCATTTGTGTCCCAAAAAGTGGACTTCATGCATGAAAAATGAACATTTTTCAGGATGTAATTTAAGATTGTATTTCCTACATTTCTCAAAAACATCAGTTAAGTTTTTGAGCATATGTGTTTCGGAACAACCAATGACTATTAAATCATCCATATAAAGGAAAGCTTGAGAAGGTTCTAATCCGGAAAATGCTATAGTCATCATTCTCTGGAAAGAATTTGGCGCTATTTTTAAACCGAATGGCAATCGCGTGAAGCGATACGAGCCATTGCTTGTTGAGAAGGACGTTATATCTCTTGAACTTTTTTCGAGTTCAATTTGATGAAATCCTGACATTAAATCAAGGCATGAAAAGTATTTTGCTCTTCCTAGTTGATCCAAAATGTCATCAATTCTAGGCAGCGGAATTTATCCGACAACAGTTTTTTATTAATTTGACGATAGTCAATTACTAATCGCCATTTTTCTTGTCAGAACCTGGAAGAGATTTCTTCGGAACTAACAAAAGTGGGCTGTTATAAGGGGATACAGACGGTTCGACTATTTTATTGTCGATTAATTTTTGTACTTGTACTTGTATCTCATCTATTTGACTTTGAGGGTTTCTATAATTTTTTATGTAGACTGGTTCATCATCCTTCAATCTTAGCTTTTGTTTGTAGAAGTTATTGGTAGTGATCGATTCGGTTTCGAGTCCGAATACGTCACTAAACTGGGTGCATAAGTTAGTCAATTCGTTTTTGAACTGTGGTGGAAAATTTTTAGCTAATTGAGATAAGACAGTTTTTTCTCTATTTTCTGGATTGTTTTGAACTATGTCGTAGTTCGAAAGTGGTTCATATGACAAATTTTTAATATCTACTACTTGATCGGTACTGGTCGTATTCAGTAATCGGACAAATACATTTTTAGTTGTTGCAACTGTGTTTGCAACATAAATGCCTTCTTTAATTTCCTGGTTTGGAATTAGTACACTATCTTCATCTGATGATAGGTGAATTTTTCTGACTACTTGGGATCTTGCTGGTAGAACAATGGAATTATTACCAGAACTGTATGTTATTGGAACATAAATTGGGAAATTTAGATTATTTGGTCTCATTATGAGCCAATCTTCATTTGGTTTGAAATCTAACTGGCAATTGAATTTCTTAATGAAGTCAATGCCTATTATTCCATCACAAGGTATTGCGAAATGCAAATCTACTAAGTGAAAATCGTGTGGAATTATGTATTTACTTGTCTGTATCTCTATTGAAATCAGTCCTTTGGACTGTATTATGTCTTGGCCTATGCCTTGAATATTGATCTTCTTATTTATTTGGATATCATGAAAGATATCAGAATTTTCCTTTAACAGAGATATGTCTGCACCAGTATCTATTAAAAATACAAGTTTTTTATTTGTTTTCACATTGAAAAAGTTTACAAATATATTCAAACTAAGATTGATGGTATGAACCGCATAATTTCCTACTGCTGAATATCTGAGGGTTGTTGAGAGTTTCCCTGATTGTTCTGGGTTACTCTAACATTGTTTGTATTATTATTATTTTGGTTGTTTCGGCCTCGGTTGGAATTGTTGTTTCCATTTCCTCGGCCTCTATGGTAATTGTTGTTTTGATTACCGTAGTTATTATTTCCTCTGTTTTGGTAGTTACCATTGCCTCTACCACGATAGTTACCACGATTGTTACTACCGCGGTAGTTGTTATTCCCTCTTTTAGAGTACATCACTGTATTCACACTACCAGTAAGCCTTGTACTAGTACGGGATGTATGCACTAACGGCAGCATCCATGGTAGTGAAAATACCAGACTCCATAACGGTTTTAACACTTTCGTGACTAGTTTTACTAATCATTGTGTTAACGGCTTCTGTAGTGCTGAGCGTGTCAGCATTTTCAGATGGTATGCCTTGGTCAATATAAGCAGCTTCAAGAAGCTGTCGCAGATTTTCTAGTTCAGTTGTGAACTGAGTGGCTGTTTTGCCTTTCTGCGTTAAAGTGTCCATTTTTGCCTTTATGTTGGCGGGTGTTTCACCGACAACTACTTCTTTTAATTTTGCAATGATTCCATCTATTGTGGTTTCATTTTTTATTTTGTTGAGGGTTGTGCCCGTTATTTTTGATTTAATCAACTCTATGGCAATTTCCTCATAAGTTCCCTTTGTTAAGTTGACAAGTCTTAATGCCGTTAAGAATTTTTCAAGACGGGTTTTCTTTCCGTCAAATTCTGGGACTGCTTGTGCAATTTCCTAATATATGCCCTCTGGGCAGCGGCTGTGTCAACCATTATACGGCTATTATCAGCACTTCCTTCACTTTCGGATAAAATATCTTTGGAATCCAGTGTGATAACAGCAGGGATTGTTAGATTTGTTAAATCTTCTTCTTCTAATTGAATATCCTCAGTCCGAACTTCAAGGTTTTCACCGAGTTCCAACTTTGCAGGTGTATTCAAAATAGAAGGTAGTATTAATTTTAAATTATGCTTGTCTTTAACTGTTTGTATATTATTTCTCAGTCTTATTAGCAACCTTGACGTTTCTGACCAATGTTCATCGGTTAATACATCTTTATGTTGATATATCAATAATCGAGCTTCGTTAAAGCTGTCGATTAATGTTATGGAGTGCCTATTAACTGTATCTATATGCGTTTGTCTATTTTGTGTTAGACATTTATACGCTTTTTCAAATGTCGTTTTAATATTTTGGATCCGCTCAGAAAGTTCTGGCCATTCCATAATATTGACAAGCTACTTTGTTTTTCAAGATTATTCTGGGATATTCTTACTATTCATCATACTGTGTGTTCATTATTATTTTTTTTTTTATTTATTTAGTTTAATTGGTATCTTATAGTTATTATGATATTGTCAATTATGATTAATCATTGTTGTTTGTGCTGTGCAAATTTAAATTTTGTCCAAGTCATTTGCTCGGCTCATGAATCTTTTCTTTAGGCATTTGTTATGCAGTTTATATATTTTATAAAAACAATTTGCACACATTATAACAACTATGATTACCAGTAATATATTTGTTAATTCTAAATCTGTGTTGTTTGATTCAACTTTATTTATAACGTTGGCAGTGGAATCCACTGTTTTTACATCTAATACTGCCATTTTTGTGGGTATTGTATATAGTATATATTTAATATGTTCGACTGTTTCAATATTTTCGACAGATTTGCTAATTCTGTTGTTATTCATATATTAAATGAAATTAAAACTTTAGTTTAATGTCTTTGTTTGATACAACCACTCTTTACTTTGCTTCAAATATTTTAGTTTTACATATTTTCCTACCTAGTTTTTGTATGGTTTTCAGGCCATACGCTAATCGGGCAACTTTAATGTCGCTCAATTGTACATTAGTTTTTTATAATATATCAAAAAAATATGCAACGCAGTGCAATGGAAAAAAAAATATGCGCTCTTGGAAGCGCTGTCGGTTCATTTATCTTTGGCCTGACTTGGTGCGTCAGACGGGACCGGTGCTGGCTGCACAGGTTGTTACTGCTTCTGTGTTGGGGCACCGGTGCAGGCTGCACAGGTGTATCGGCAATGTGGTGTAAATAGAGGTCCCTCGCAGTCGTTCGGGCAGGCCTTCTTCAGCTTCGGTATCTCTTTTTGTTTGGGTGGAGATTGTTTAGTTAATTGTTTATTATATATATTTTTAATCACAGGGTAGGTGGATGTGCGCGCGGCTGGTGTTTGATTTTTCGCTCTATTAATAGCGTTTTTATGTGTTCAACTTCGGCATGTAACTTAACCGAGTTGTCCCAACTTATGTCATTTTTGCTGTTTAACAGCTTCAACAATTCTGCCTTTCTGGCCTTAAGTCTTTTTACCTGGCCACTTCTTTTTGCACACATCTCACTCTACTCACTGCGTTTCTTCAATAGTTGCTGCTGTTCGTTTCTTCAATTGTTGCTGCTGTTCGTTTCTTGAATTGTTGCTGTTCCAGTCCCGCTAGTCCCGATCCTGTGACGTCCTGTCACGGTCGCCATGTAATAGTTCCATTCTTGGATATCAGTGACGAGAGGACGTCAGTCTTCTTTGATGGTTATTTATTCAATGAATCTTAGAGTTAGAGCTGTCCACCGTGAAGCAGTGAGCAGCCGTTTTACATACATGGTTTTTAGGCTTATTATATACAACAAGAGAGTCAGAGAGAGTCATGCGCGCACATATGTATACACAGCGACGGTCAAGCGTGAGAACGCTGACTTAGCTATTTGGGCGGTCGTTGTTATCAAGTGCGGATCATATTTCGTCTGCACTTGAATATGCGCGACAAAGTCGCTGCTTATGTTTGCATTCTGTTGGCATAACAACAAAGTGTTGCAGCCTTATTCATATGTATGTATATACATATGTACGCATGCTACACATGTGAAAATGGGACCCTCAAATATCCCATATAGTCACAGGTCGAAATTTCACACCACCAGAACTCGGCCAAAAATCAACTGGTTTTCATTAGGAGTGAATTATTGTCATGACTCGGCCTCTAGATCCCCCAATAACTCGCTCAAAAATCAACTGCTTTTCATAAAGAGTGGCTTTTTGTTCATGGCTTAACTTATAGATCAATTCGGTATCTAAATCTGGCAATATTATTTTTGGTCAAAATTCATGTGAAAATGGGACCCTCAAATATCCCATATAGTCACAGGTCGAAATTTCACCCCACCAGAGCTCGTTCAAAAATCAAATGGTTTTCATAAGGAGTGGCTTTTTGTTCATGGCTTAACTTATAGATCAATTCGGTATCTAAATCTGGCAATATTAATTTTGGTCAAAATTCATGTGAAAATGGGACCCTCAAATATCCCATATAGTCTCAGGTCGAAATTTCACACCACCAGAACTCGGTCAAAAATCAACTGGTTGTCATTAGGAGTGAATTTTTGTCATGACTCGGCCTCTAGATCCCCCAATAACTCGCTCAAAAATCAACTGCTTTTCATAAAGAGTGGCTTTTTGTTCATGGCTTAACTTATAGATCAATTCGGTATCTAAATCTGGCAATATTATTTTTGGTCAAAATTCATGTGAAAATGGGACCCTCAAATATCCCATATAGTCACAGGTCGAAATTTCACCCCACCAGAACTCGTTCAAAAATCAACTGGTTTTCATAAGGAGTGGCTTTTTGTTCATGGCTTAACTTATAGATCAATTCGGTATCTAAATCTGGCAATATTATTTTGGTCAAAATTCATGTGAAAATGGGACCCTCAAATATCCCATATAGTCTCAGGTCGAAATTTCACACCACCAGAACTCGGTCAAAAATCAACTGGTTTTCATTAGGGAGTGAATTTTTGTCATGACTCGGCCTCTAGATCCCCCAATAACTCGCTCAAAAATCAACTGCTTTTCATAAAGAGTGGCTTTTTGTTCATGGCTTAACTTATAGATCAATTCGGTATCTAAATCTGGCAATATTATTTTTGGTCAAAATTCATGTGAAAATGGGACCCTCAAATATCCCATATAGTCACAGGTCGAAATTTCACCCCACCAGAACTCGTTCAAAAATCAACTGGTTTTCATAAGGAGTGGCTTTTTGTTCATGGCTTAACTTATAGATCAATTCGGTATCTAAATCTGGCAATATTATTTTTGGTCAAAATTCATGTGAAAATGGGACCCTCAAATATCCCATATAGTCTCAGGTCGAAATTTCACACCACCAGAACTCGGTCAAAAATCAACTGGTTTTCATTAGGAGTGAATTTTTGTTCATGGCTTAACTTATAGATCAATTCGGTATCTAAATCTGGCAATATTATTTTTGGTCAAAATTCATGTGAAAATGGGACCCTCAAATATCCCATATATTCTCAGGTCGAAATTTCACACCACCAGAACTCGGTCAAAAATCAACTGGTTTTCATTAGGAGTGAATTTTTGTCATGACTCGGCCTCTAGATCCCCCAATAACTCGCTCAAAAATCATCTGCTTTTCATAAAGAGTGGCTTTTTGTTCATGGCTTAACTTATAGATCAATTCGGTATCTAAATCTGGCAATATTATTTTTGGTCAAAATTCATGTGAAAATGGGACCCTCAAATATCCCATATAGTCACAGGTCCAAATTTCACCCCACCAGAGCTCGTTCAAAAAATCAACTGGTTTTCATAAGGAGTGGCTTTTTGTTCATGGCTTAACTTATAGATCAATTCGGTATCTAAATCTGGCAATATTATTTTTGGTCAAAATTCATGTGAAAATGGGATCCTCAAATATCCCATATAGTCACAGGTCGAAATTTCACACCACCAGAACTCGGTCAAAAATCAACTGGTTTTCATTAGGAGTGAATTTTTGTCATGACTCGGCCTCTAGATCCCCCAATAACTCGCTCAAAAATCAACTGCTTTTCATAAAGAGTGGTTTTTTGTTCATGGCTTAACTTATAGATCAATTCGGTATCTAAATCTGACAATATTATTTTTGGTCAAAATTCATGTGAAAATGGGACCTTCAAATATCCCATATAGTCACAGGTCGAAATTTCACCCCACCAGAACTCGTTCAAAATCAACTGGTTTTCATAAGGAGTGGCTTTTTGTTCATGGCTTAACTTATAGATCAATTCGGTATCTAAATCTGGCAATATTATTTTTGGTCAAAATTCATGTGAAAATGGGACCCTCAAATATCCCATATAGTCTCAGGTCGAAATTTCACACCACCAGAACTCGGTCAAAAATCAACTGGTTTTCATTAGGAGTGAATTTTTGTCATGACTCGGCCTCTAGATCCCCCAATAACTCGCTCAAAAATCAACTGCTTTTCATAAAGAGTGGCTTTTGTTCATGGCTTAACTTATAGATCAATTCGGTATCTAAATCTGGCAATATTATTTTTGGTCAAAATTCATGTGAAAATGGGACCCTCAAATATCCCATATAGTCACAGGTCGAAATTTCACCCCACCAGAGCTCGTTCAAAAATCAACTGGTTTTCATAAGGAGTGGCTTTTTGTTCATGGCTTAACTAATAGATCAATTCGGTATCTAAATCTGGCAATATTATTTTTGGTCAAAATTCATGTGAAAATGGGACCCTCAAATATCCCATATAGTCTCAGGTCGAAATTTCACACCACCAGAACTCGGTCAAAAATCAACTGGTTTTCATTAGGAGTGAATTTTTGTTCATGGCTTAACTTATAGATCAATTCGGTATCTAAATCTGGCAATATTATTTTTGGTCAAAATTCATGTGAAAATGGGACCCTCAAATATCCCATATAGTCACAGGTCGAAATTTTACACCACCAGAACTCGGTCAAAAATCAACTGGTTTTCATTAGGAGTGAATTTTTGTCATGACTCGGCCTCTAGATCCCCCAATAACTCGCTCAAAAATCAACTGCTTTTCATAAAGAGTGGTTTTTTGTTCATGGCTTAACTTATAGATCAATTCGGTATCTAAATCTGGCAATATTATTTTTGGTCAAAATTCATGTGAAAATGGGACCCTCAAATATCCCATATAGTCACAGGTCGAAATTTCACACCACCAGAACTCGGTCAAAAATCAACTGCATTTCATAAGGAGTGGCTTTTTGTTCATGACTTAACTTATAGATCAATTCGGTATCTAAATCTGGCAATATTATTTTGGGTCAAAATTCATGTGAAAATGGGACCCTCAAATATCCCATATAGTCACAGGTCGAAATTTCACCCCACCAGAGCTCGTTCAAAAATCAACTGGTTTTCATAAGGAGTGGCTTTTGTTCATGGCTTAACTTATAGATCAATTCGGTATCTAAATCTGGCAGTATTATTTTGGTCAAAATTCATGTGAAAATGGGACCCTCAAATATCCCATATAGTCTCAGGTCGAAATTTCACACCACCAGAACTCGGTCAAAAAATCAACTGGTTTTCATTAGGAGTGAATTTTTGTCATGACTCGGCCTCTAGATCCCCCAATAACTCGCTCAAAAATCAACTGCTTTTCATAAAGAGTGGCTTTTGTTCATGGCTTAACTTATAGATCAATTCGGTATCTAAATCTGGCAATATTATTTTTGGTCAAAATTCATGTGAAAATGGGACCCTCAAATATCCCATATAGTCACAGGTCGAAATTTCACCCCCACCAGAACTCGTTCAAAAATCAACTGGTTTTCATAAGGAGTGGCTTTTTGTTCATGGCTTAACTTATAGATCAATTCGGTATCTAAATCTGGCAATATTATTTTTGGTCAAAATTCATGTGAAAATGGGACCCTCAAATATCCCATATAGTCACAGGTCGAAATTTCACACCACCAGAACTCGCTCAAAAATCAACTGCTTTTCATAAGGAGTGGCTTTTTGTTCATGACTTAACTTATAGATCAATTCGGTATCTAAATCTGGCAATATTATTTTTGGTCAAAATTCATGTGAAAATGGGACCCTCAAATATCCCATATAGTCACAGGTCGAAATTTCACCCCACCAGAACTCGTTCAAAAATCAACTGGTTTTCATAAGGAGTGGTTTTTTGTTCATGGCTTAACTTATAGATCAATTCGGTATCTAAATCTGGCAATATTATTTTTGGTCAAAATTCATGTGAAAATGGGACCCTCAAATATCCCATATAGTCTCAGGTCGAAATTTCACACCACCAGAACTCGGTCAAAAATCAACTGGTTTTCATTAGGAGTGAATTTTTGTCATGACTCGGCTCTAGATCCCCCAATAACTCGCTCAAAAATCAACTGCTTTTCATAAGGAGTGGCTTTTTGTTCATGACTTAACTTATATGATCAATTCGGTATCTAAATCTGGGAATATTATTTTTGGTCAAAATTCATGTGAAAATGGGACCCTCAAATATCCCATATAGTCACAGGTCGAAATTTCACCCCACCAGAACTCGTTCAAAAATCAACTGGTTTTCATAAGGAGTGGCTTTTTGTTCATGGCTTAACTTATAGATCAATTCGGTATCTAAATCTGGCAATATTATTTTTGGTCAAAATTCATGTGAAAATGGGACCCCTCAAATATCCAATATAGTCACAGGTCGAAATTTCACCCCACCAGAACTCGTTCAAAAATCAACTGGTTTTTATAAGTAGTGGCTTTCTGTTCATGGTTCGGCCTCTAGATCAATTCGGCATCTATATCTGGCAACATAAATTTTGGTCAAAATTCATGTGAAAATGGGATCCTCAGATATCCCATATAGTCACAGGTCGAAATTTCACCCCACCAGAACTCGTTCAAAAATCAACTGGTTTTCATAAGGAGTGGCTTTTTGTTCATGGCTTAACTTATAGATCAATTCGGTATCTAAATCTGGCAATATTATTTTTGGTCAAAATTCATGTGAAAATGGGACCCTCAAATATCCAATATAGTCACAGGTCGAAATTTCACCCCACCAGAACTCGTTCAAAAATCAACTGGTTTTTATAAGTAGTGGCTTTCTGTTCATGGTTCGGCCTCTAGATCAATTCGGCATCTATATCTGGCAACATAAATTTTGGTCAAAATTCATGTGAAAATGGGATCCTCAGATATCCCATATAGTCACAGGTCGAAATTTCACCCCACCAGAACTCGTTCAAAAATCAACTGGTTTTCATAAGGAGTGGCTTTTTGTTCATGGCTTAACTTATAGATCAATTCGGTGTCTAAATCTGGCAATATTATTTTTGGTCAAAATTCATGTGAAAATGGGACCCTCAAATATCCCATATAGTCTCAGGTCGAAATTTCACCCCACCAGAGCTCGTTCAAAAATCAACTGGTTTTCATAAGGAGTGGCTTTTTGTTCATGGCTTAACTTATAGATCAATTCGGTATCTAAATCTGGCAATATTATTTTTGGTCAAAATTCATGAGAAAATGGGACCCTCAAATATCCCATATAGTCTCAGGTCGAAATTTCACACCACCAGAACTCGGTCAAAAATCAACTGGTTTTCATAAGGAGTGGCTTTTTGTTCATGGCTTAACTTATAGATCAATTCGGTATCTAAATCTGGCAATATTATTTTTGGTCAAAATTCATGTGAAAATGGGACCCTCAAATATCCCATATATTCTCAGGTCGAAATTTCACACCACCAGAACTCGGTCAAAAATCAACTGGTTTTCATTAGGAGTGAATTTTGTCATGACCGGCCTCTAGATCCCCAATAACTCGCTCAAAAATCATCTGCTTTTCATAAAGAGTGGCTTTTTGTTCATGGCTTAACTTATAGATCAATTCGGTATCTAAATCTGGCAATATTATTTTTGGTCAAAATTCATGTGAAAATGGGACCCTCAAATATCCCATATAGTCACAGGTCGAAATTTCACCCCACCAGAACTCGTTCAAAAATCAACTGGTTTTCATAAGGAGTGGCTTTTTGTTCATGGCTTAACTTATAGATCAATTCGGTATCTAAATCTGGCAATATTATTTTTGGTCAAAATTCATGAGAAAATGGGACCCTCAAATATCCCATATAGTCACAGGTCGAAATTTCACCCCACCAGAGCTCGTTCAAAAATCAACTGGTTTTCATAAGGAGTGGCTTTTGTTCATGGCTTAACTTATAGATCAATTCGGTATCTAAATCTGGCAATATTATTTTTGGTCAAAATTCATGTGAAAATGGGACCCTCAAATATCCCATATAGTCACAGGTCGAAATTTCACACCACCAGAACTCGGTCAAAAATCAACTGGTTTCATTAGGAGTGATTTTTGTTCATGGCTTAACTTATAGATCAATTCGGTATCTAAATCTGGCAATATTATTTTTGGTCAAAATTCATGTGAAAATGGGACCCTCAAATATCCCATATAGTCACAGGTCGAAATTTCACACCACCAGAACTCCGGTCAAAAATCAACTGGTTTTCGTGAGTGTTCGGTTCGCTTTCATAAGAGTGGCTTTTTGTTCATGAGCTTAACTTATAGATCAATTCGGTATCTAAATCTGGCAATATTATTTTTGGTCAAAATTCATGTGAAAATGGGACCTCAAATATCCCATATAGTCACAGGTCGAAATTTCACCCACCAGAACTCGTTAAAAATCAACTGGTTTTCATAAGGAGTGGCTTTTTGTTCATGGCTTAACTTATAGATCAATTCGGTATCTAAATCTGGCAATATTATTTTTGGTCAAAATTCATGTGGAAAATGGGACCCTCAAATATCCCATATGCAGTCACAGGTCGAAATTTCACCCCACCAGAACTCGGTTCAAAATCAACTGGTTTTCATAAGGCCAGTGGCTTTTTGTTCATGGCTTAACTTATGATCAATTCGGTATCTAAATCTGGCAATATTATTTTTGGTCAAAATTCATGTGAAAATGGGACCCTCAAATATCCCATATAGTCACAGGTCGAAATTTCACCCCACCAGAACTCGTTCAAAAATCAACTGGTTTTCATAAGGAGTGGCTTTTTGTTCATGGCTTAACTTATAGATCAATTCGGTATCTAAATCTGGCAATATTATTTTGGTCAAAATTCATGTGAAAATGGGACCCTCAAATATCCCATATAGTCTCAGGTCGAAATTTCACACCACCAGAACTCGGTCAAAAATCAACTGGTTTTCATTAGGAGTGAATTTTGTCATGACTCGGCCTCTAGATCCCCCAATAACTCGCTCAAAAATCAACTGCTTTTCATAAAGAGTGGCTTTTTGTTCATGGCTTAACTTATAGATCAATTCGGCATCTAAATCTGGCAATATTATTTTTGGTCAAATTCATGTGAAAATGGGACCCTCAAATATCCCATATAGTCACAGGTCGAAATTTCACCCCACTAGAACTCAGTTCAAAATCAACTGGTTTTCATAAGGAGTGGCTTTTTGTTCATGGCTTAACTTATAGATCAATTCGGTATCTAAATCTGGCAATATTATTTTTGGTCAAAATTCATGTGAAAATGGGACCCTCAAATATCCCATATAGTCACAGGTCGAAATTTCACACCACCAGAACTCGTTCAAAAATCAACTGGTTTTCATAAGGAGTGTCTTTTTGTTCATGGCTTGACTTATAGATCAATTCGGTATCTAAATCTGGCAATATTATTTTTGGTCAAAATTCATGTGAAAATGGGACCCTCAAATATCCCATATAGTCACAGGTCGAAATTTCACACCACCAGAACTCGGTCAAAAATCAACTGGTTTTCATTAGAGTGAATTTTTGTCATGACTCGGCCTCTAGATCCCCAATAACTCGCTCAAAAATCAACTGCTTTTCATAAAGGTGGCTTTTTGTTCATGGCTTAACTTATAGATCAATTCGGTATCTAAATCTGGCAATATTATTTTTGGTCAAAATTCATGTGAAAATGGGACCCTCAAATATCCCATATAGTCACAGGTCGAAATTTCACCCCACCAGAACTCGTTCAAAAATCAACTGGTTTTCATAAGGAGTGGCTTTTTGTTCATGGCTTAACTTATAGATCAATTCGGTATCTAAATCTGGCAATATTATTTTTGGTCAAAATTCATGTGAAAATGGGACCCTCAAATATCCCATATAGTCTCAGGTCGAAATTTCACACCACCAGAACTCGGTCAAAATCAACTGGTTTTCATTAGAGGAATTTCATGACCGGCCTCAGACCCAAACCGCCAAAACACGCCATAAAGAGTGGCTTTTTGTTCATGGCTTAACTTACTAGATCAATTCGGTATCTAAATCTGGCAATATTATTTTTGGTCAAAATTCATGTGAAAATGGGACCCTCAAATATCCCATATAGTCACAGGTCGAAATTTCACCCCACCAGAGCTCGTTCAAAAATCAACTGGTTTTCATAAGGAGTGGCTTTTTGTTCATGGCTTAACTTATAGATCAATTCAGTATCTAAATCTGGCAATATTATTTTTGGTCAAAATTCATGTGAAAATGGGACCCTCAAATATCCCATATAGTCTCAGGTCGAAATTTCACACCACCAGAACTCGGTCAAAAATCAACTGGTTTTCATAAGGAGTGGCTTTTTGTTCATGGCTTAACTTATAGATCAATTCGGTATCTAAATCTGGCAATATTATTTTTGGTCAAAATTCATGTGAAAATGGGACCCTCAAATATCCCATATAGTCTCAGGTCGAAATTTCACACCACACAGAACTCGGTCAAAAATCAACTGGTTTTCATGGGTGAATTTTGCCGCGACTCGGCCCTAGATCCCCCAAACTCGCCCAAACATCTGCTTTCATAAAGAGTGGCTTTTTGTTCATGGCTTAACTTATAGATCAATTCGGTATCTAAATCTGGCAATATTATTTTTGGTCAAAATTCATGTGAAAATGGGACCCTCAAATATCCCATATAGTCACAGGTCCAAATTTCACCCCACCAGAACTCGGTCAAAATCAACTGGTTTTCATAAGGAGTGGCTTTTTGTTCATGGCTTAACCTATAGATCAATTCGTATCTAAATCTGCAATATTATTTTGGTCAAAATTCATGTGAAAATGGGACCCTCAAATATCCCATACCAGAGGTCGAAATTTAACTTCCCCAGGTTCCCGTTCAAAAATCAACTGGTTTTCATAAGGAGTGGCTTTTTGTTCATGGCTTAACTTATAGATCAATTCCGGTATCTAAATCTGGCAATATTATTTTTGGTCAAAATTCATGTGAAAATGGGACCCTCTAAATATCCCATATAGTCACAGGTCGAAATTTCACACCACCAGAACTCGTTCAAAATCAACTGGTTTTCATAGGAGTGGCTTTTTTGTTCATGGCTTAACTTATAGATCAAATCAACTGGTTTCATAAAGTCTTTTTGTTCAGGCTAACTATTATATTTTCTAAATCTGTCAAAATTCATGTGAAAATGGGACCCTCAAATATCCCATATAGTCACAGGTCGAAATTTCACCCCACCAGAACTCGGTCAAAAATCAACTGGTTTTCATAAGGAGTGGCTTTTGTCATGGCTCGGCCTCTAGATCCCCCAATAACTCACTCAAAAATCAAACTGATTTTCATAAGGAGTGGCTTTTTGTTCATGGCTTAACTTATAGATCAATTCGGTATCTAAATCTGGCAATATTATTTTTGGTCAAAATTCATGTGAAAATGGGACCCTCAAATATCCCATATAGTCACAGGTCGAAATTTCACCCCACCAGAACTCGTTCAAAAATCAACTGGTTTTCATAAGGAGTGGCTTTTTGTTCATGGCTTAACTTATAGATCAATTCGGTATCTAAATCTGGCAATATTATTTTTGGTCAAAATTCATGTGAAAATGGGACCCTCAAATATCCCATATAGTCACAGGTCGAAATTTCCACCCCACCAGAACTCGGTCAAAAATCAACTGGTTTTCATAAGGAGTGGCTTTTTGTTCATGGCTTAACTTATAGATCAATTCGGTATCTAAATCTGGCAATATTATTTTTGGTCAAAATTCATGTGAAAATGGGACCCTCAAATATCCCATATAGTCACAGGTCGAAATTTCACCCCACCAGAACTCGTTCAAAAATCAACTGGTTTTCATAAGGAGTGGCTTTTGTTCATGGCTTAACTTATAGATCAATTCGGTATCTAAATCTGGCAATATTATTTTTGGTCAAAATTCATGTGAAAATGGGACCCTCAAATATCCCATATAGTCTCAGGTCGAAATTCCACACCACCAGAACTCGGTCAAAAATCAACTGGTTTTCATTAGGAGTGAATTTTCGTCATGACTCGGCCTCTAGATCCCCACCATAACTCGCTCAAAAATCAACTGCTTTCATAAAGAGTGGCTTTTGTTCATGGCTTAACTTATAGATCAATTCGGTATCTAAATCTGGCAATATTATTTTTGGTCAAAATTCATGTGAAAATGGGACCCTCAAATATCCCATATAGTCACAGGTCGAAATTTCACCCCACCAGAACTCGTTCAAAAATCAACTGGTTTTCATAAGGAGTGGCTTTTTGTTCATGGCTTAACTTATAGATCAATTCGGTATCTAAATCTGGCAATATTATTTTTGGTCAAAATTCATGTGAAAATGGGACCCTCAAATATCCCATATAGTCACAGGTCGAAATTTCACCCCACCAGAACTCGCTCAAAATCAACTGGTTTTCATAAGGAGTGGCTCTTTGTTCATGGCTTAACTTATAGATCAATTCGGTATCTAAATCTGGCAATATTATTTTTGGTCAAAATTCATGTGAAAATGGGACCCTCAAATATCCCATATAGTCTCAGGTCGAAATTTCACACCACCAGAACTCGGTCAAAAATCAACTGGTTTTCATTAGGAGTGAATTTTTGTCATGACTCGGCCTCTAGATCCCCCAATAACTCGCTCAAAATCAACTGCTTTTCATAAAGAGTGGCTTTTGTTCATGGCTTAACTTATAGATCAATTCGGTATCTAAATCTGGCAATATTATTTTTGGTCAAAATTCATGTGAAAATGGGACCCTCAAATATCCCATATAGTCACAGGTCGAAATTTCACCCCACCAGAACTCGTTCAAAAATCAACTGGTTTTCATAAGGAGTGGCTTTTTGTTCATGGCTTAACTTATAGATCAATTCGGTATCTAAATCTGGCAATATTATTTTTGGTCAAAATTCATGTGAAAATGGGACCCTCAAATATCCCATATATGTAGTCACAGGTCGAAATTCCACACCACCAGAACTCTGTCAAAAATCAACTGCATTTCATAAGGAGTGGCTTTTTTGTTCATGACTTAACTTATAGATCAATTCGGTATCTAAATCTGGCAATATTATTTTGGTCAAAATTCATGTGAAAATGGGACCCTCAAATATCCCATATAGTCTCAGGTCGAAATTTCACACCACCAGAATTCGGTCAAAAATCAACTGGTTTTCATTAGGAGTGAATTTTTGTCATGACTCGGCCTCTAGATCCCCCAATAACTCGCTCAAAAATCAACTGCTTTTCATAAAGAGTGGCTTTTTGTTCATGGCTTAACTTATAGATCAATTCGGTATCTAAATCTGGCAATATTATTTTTGGTCAAAATTCATGTGAAAATGGGACCCTCAAATATCCCATATAGTCACAGGTCGAAATTTCACCCCACCAGAACTCGTTCAAAAATCAACTGGTTTTCATAAGGAGTGGCTTTTTGTTCATGGCTTAACTTATAGATCAATTCGGTATCTAAATCTGGCAATATTATTTTTGGTCAAAATTCATGTGAAAATGGGACCCTCAAATATCCAATATAGTCACAGGTCGAAATTTCACCCCACCAGAACTCGTTCAAAAATCAACTGGTTTTTAATAAGAGTGGCTTTCTGTTCATGGCTTCGCCCTAGAGTCAATTCGGCATCTATATCTGGCAACATAATTTTTGGTCAAAATTCATGTGAAAATGGGACCCTCAAATATCCCATATAGTCACAGGTCGAAATTTCACCCCACTAGAACTCGTTCAAAAATCAACTGGTTTTCATAAGGAGTGGCTTTTTTGTTCATGGCTTAACTTATAGATCAATTCGGTATCTAAATCTGGCAATATTATTTTTGGTCAAAATTCATGTGAAAATGGGACCCTCAAATATCCCATATAGTCTCAGGTCGAAATTTCACACCACCAGAACTCGGTCAAAAATCAACTGGTTTTCATTAGGAGTGAATTTTTGTTCATGGCTTAACTTATAGATCAATTCGGTATCTAAATCTGGCAATATTATTTTTGGTCAAAATTCATGTGAAAATGGGACCCTCAAATATCCCATATATTCTCAGGTAGAAATTTACACCACCAAAACTCGGTCAAAAATCAACTGGTTTTCATTAGGAGTGAATTTTTGTCATGACTCGGCCTCTAGATCCCCCAATAACTCGCTCAAAAATCATCTGCTTTTCATAAAGAGTGGCTTTTTGTTCATGGCTTAACTTATAGATCAATTCGGTACCTAAATCTGGCAATATTATTTTTGGTCAAAATTCATGTGAAAATGGGACCCTCAAATATCCCATATAGTCACAGGTCCAAATTTCACCCCACCAGAGCTCGTTCAAAAATCAACTGGTTTTCATAAGGAGTGGCTTTTTGTTCATGGCTTAACTTATAGATCAATTCGGTATCTAAATCTGGCAATATTATTTTTGGTCAAAATTCATGTGAAAATGGGACCCTCAAATATCCCATATAGTCACAGGTCGAAATTTCACCCCACCAGAGCTCGTTCAAATATCAACTGGTTTTCATAAGGAGTGTCTCTTTGTTCATGGCTTAACTTATAGATCAATTCGGTATCTAAATCTGGCAATATTATTTTTGGTCAAAATTCATGTGAAAATGGGACCCTCAAATATCCCATATAGTCACAGGTCGAAATTTCACACCACCAGAACTCGGTCAAAAATCAACTGGTTTTCATTAGGAGTGAATTTTTGTCATGACTCGGCCTCTAGATCCCCCAATAACTCGCTCAAAAATCAACTGCTTTTCATAAAGAGTGGCTTTTTGTTCATGGCTTAACTTATAGAAAAATTTGGTTTATAATCTTGGAAAATTATTTTTGGTCAAAATTCATGTGAAAATGGGACCCTCAAATATCCCATATAGTCACAGGTCGAAATTTCACCCCACCAGAGCTCGTTCAAAAATCAACTGGTTTTCATAAGGAGTGGCTTTTTGTTCATGGCTTAACTTATAGATCAATTCGGTATCTAAATCTGGCAATATTATTTTTGGTCAAAATTCATGTGAAAATGGGACCCTCAAATATCCCATATAGTCTCAGGTCGAAATTTCACACCAAGAACTCGGTCAAAAATCAACTGGTTTTCATTAGGAGTGAATTTTTGTCATGACTCGGCCTCTAGATCCCCCAATAACTCGCTCAAAAATCAACTGCTTTTCATAAAGAGTGGCTTTTTGTTCATGGCTTAACTTATAGATCAATTCGGTATCTAAATCTGGCAATATTATTTTTGGTCAAAATTCATGTGAAAATGGGACCCTCAAATATCCCATATAGTCACAGGTCGAAATTTCACCCCACCAGAGCTCGTTCAAAAATCAACTGGTTTTCATAAGGAGTGGCTTTTTGTTCATGGCTTAACTTATAGATCAATTCGGTATCTAAATCTGGCAATATTATTTTTGGTCAAAATTCATGTGAAAATGGGACCCTCAAATATCCCATATAGTCTCAGGTCGAAATTGCACACCACCAGAACTCGGTCAAAAATCAACTGGTTTTCATTAGGAGTGAATTTTTGTTCATGGCTTAACTTATAGATCAATTCGGTATCTAAATCTGGCAATATTATTTTTTGGTCAAAATTCATGTGAAAATGGGACCCTCAAATATCCCATATATTCTCAGGTCGAAATTTCACACCACCAGAACTCGGTCAAAAATCAACTGGTTTTCATTAGGAGTGAATTTTTGTCATGACTCGGCCTCTAGATCCCCCAATAACTCGCTCAAAAAATCATCTGCTTTTCATAAAGAGTGGCTTTTTGTTCATGGCTTAACTTATAGATCAATTCGGTATCTAAATCTGGCAATATTATTTTTGGTCAAATTTCACTTGAAAATGGGACCCTCAAATATCCCATATAGTCACAGGTCGAAATTTCACCCCACCAGAACTCGTTCAAAAATCAACTGGTTTTCATAAGGAGTGGCTTTTTGTTCATGGCTTAACTTATAGATCAATTCGGTATCTAAATCTGGCAATATTATTTTTGGTCAAAATTCATGTGAAAATGGGACCCTCAAATATCCCATATAGTCTCAGGTCGAAATTTCACACCACCAGAACTCGGTCCAAAATCAACTGGTTTTCATTAGGAGTGAATTTTTGTCATGACTCGGCTATAGATCCCCCAATAACTCGCTCAAAAATCAACTGCTTTTCATAAGAGTGGCTTTTTGTTCATGGCTTAACTTATAGATCAATTCGGTATCTAAATCTGGCAATATTATTTTTGGTCAAAATTCATGTGAAAATGGGACCCTCAAATATCCCATATAGTCACAGGTCGAAATTTCACCCCACCAGAGCTCGTTCAAAAATCAACTGGTTTTCATAAGGAGTGGCTTTTTGTTCATGGCTTAACTTATAGATCAATTCGGTATCTAAATCTGGCAATATTATTTTTGGTCAAAATTCATGTGAAAATGGGACCCTCAAATATCCCATATAGTCTCAGGTCGAAATTTCACCACCAGAACTCGGTCAAAAATCAACTGGTTTTCATTAGGAGTGAATTTTTGTCATGACTCGGCCTCTAGATCCCCCAATAACTCGCTCAAAAATCATCTGCTTTTCATAAAGAGTGGCTTTTTGTTCATGGCTTAACTTATAGATCAATTCGGTATCTAAATCTGGCAATATTATTTTTGGTCAAAATTCATGTGAAAATGGGACCCTCAAATATCCCATATAGTCACAGGTCCAAATTTCACCCCACCAGAGCTCGTTCAAAAATCAACTGGTTTTCATAAGGAGTGGCTTTTTGTTCATGGCTTAACTTATAGATCAATTCGGTATCTAAATCTGGCAATATTATTTTTGGTCAAAATTCATGTGAAAATGGGACCCTCAAATATCCCATATAGTCACAGGTCGAAATTTCACCCCACCAGAGCTCGTTCAAATATCAACTGGTTTTCATAAGGAGTGTCTTTTTGTTCATGGCTTAACTTATAGATCAATTCGGTATCTAAATCTGGCAATATTATTTTTGGTCAAAATTCATGTGAAAATGGGACCCTCAAATATCCCATATAGTCACAGGTCGAAATTTCACACCACCAGAACTCGGTCAAAAATCAACTGGTTTTCATTAGGAGTGAATTTCTGTCATGACTCGGCCTCTAGATCCCCCAATAACTCGCTCAAAAATCAACTGCTTTTCATAAAGAGTGGTTTTTTGTTCATGGCTTAACTTATAGATCAATTCGGTATCTAAATCTGGCAATATTATTTTTGGTCAAAATTCATGTGAAAATGGGACCCTCAAATATCCCATATAGTCACAGGTCGAAATTTCACCCCACCAGAGCTCGTTCAAAAATCAACTGGTTTTCATAAGGAGTGGCTTTTTGTTCATGGCTTAACTTATAGATCAATTCGGTATCTAAATCTGGCAATATTATTTTTGGTCAAAATTCATGTGAAAATGGGACCCTCAAATATCCAATATAGTCACAGGTCGAAATTTCACCCCACCAGAACTCGTTCAAAAATCAACTGGTTTTTATAAGTAGTGGCTTTCTGTTCATGGTTCGGCCTCTAGATCAATTCGGCATCTATATCTGGCAACATAAATTTTGGTCAAAATTCATGTGAAAATGGGACCCTCAAATATCCCATATAGTCACAGATCGAAATTTCACCCCACTAGAACTCGTTCAAAAATCAACTGGTTTTCATAAGGGAGTGGCTTTTTGTTCATGGCTTAACTTATAGATCAATTCGGTATCTAAATCTGGCAATATTATTTTTGGTCAAAATTCATGTGAAAATGGGACCCTCAAATATCCCATATAGTCTCAGGTCGAAATTTCATACCACCAGAATTCGGTCAAAAATCAACTGGTTTTCATTAGGAGTGAATTTTTGTCATGACTCGGCCTCTAGATCCCCCAATAACTCGCTCAAAAATCAACTGCTTTTCATAAAGAGTGGTTTTTTGTTCATGGCTTAACTTATAGATCAATTCGGTATCTAAATCTGGCAATATTATTTTTTGGTCAAAATTCATGTGAAAATGGGACCCTCAAATATCCCATATAGTCACAGGTCGAAATTTCACCCCACCAGAGCTCGTTCAAAAATCAACTGGTTTTCATAAGGAGTGGCTTTTTGTTCATGGCTTAACTTATAGATCAATTCGGTATCTAAATCTGGCAATATTATTTTTGGTCAAAATTCATGTGAAAATGGGACCCTCAAATATCCCATATAGTCTCAGGTCGAAATTTCACACCACCAGAACTCGGTCAAAAATCAACTGGTTTTCATTAGGAGTGAATTTTTGTTCATGGCTTAACTTATAGATCAATTCGGTATCTAAATCTGGCAATATTATTTTTGGTCAAAATTCATGTGAAAATGGGACCCTCAAATATCCCATATATTCTCAGGTCGAAATTTCACACCACCAGAACTCGGTCAAAAATCAACTGGTTTTCATTAGGAGTGAATTTTTGTCATGACTCGGCCTCTAGATCCCCCAATAACTCGCTCAAAAATCATCTGCTTTTCATAAAGAGTGGCTTTTTGTTCATGGCTTAACTTATAGATCAATTCGGTATCTAAATCTGGCAATATTATTTTTGGTCAAAATTCATGTGAAAATGGGACCCTCAAATATCCCATATAGTCACAGGTCCAAATTTCACCCCACCAGAGCTCGTTCAAAAATCAACTGGTTTTCATAAGGAGTGGCTTTTTGTTCATGGCTTAACTTATAGATCAATTCGGTATCTAAATCTGGCAATATTATTTTTGGTCAAAATTCATGTGAAAATGGGACCCTCAAATATCCCAGATAGTCACAGGTCGAAATTTCACCCCACCAGAGCTCGTTCAAATATCAACTGGTTTTCATAAGGAGTGTCTTTTTGTTCATGGCTTAACTTATAGATCAATTCGGTATCTAAATCTGGCAATATTATTTTTGGTCAAAATTCATGTGAAAATGGGACCCTCAAATATCCCATATAGTCACAGGTCGAAATTTCACACCACCAGAACTCGGTCAAAAATCAACTGGTTTTCATTAGGAGTGAATTTTTGTCATGACTCGGCCTCTAGATCCCCCAATAACTAGCTCAAAAATCAACTGCTTTTCATAAAGAGTGGTTTTTTGTTCATGGCTTAACTTATAGATCAATTCGGTATCTAAATCTGGCAATATTATTTTTGGTCAAAATTCATGTGAAAATGGGACCTTCAAATATCTCATATAGTCACAGGTCGAAATTTCACCCCACCAGAACTCGGTAAAAAATCAACTGGTTTTCATTAGGAGTGAATTTTTGTCATGACTCGGCCTCTAGATCCCCCAATAACTCGCTCAAAAATCAACTGCTTTTCATAAAGAGTGGCTTTTTGTTCATGGCTTAACTTATAGATCAATTCGGTATCTAAATCTGGCAATATTATTTTTGGTCAAAATTCATGTGAAAATGGGACCCTCAAATATCCAATATAGTCACAGGTCGAAATTTCACCCCACCAGAACTCGTTCAAAAATCAACTGGTTTTTATAAGTAGTGGCTTTCTGTTCATGGTTCGGCCTCTAGATCAATTCGGCATCTATATCTGGCAACATAAATTTTGGTAAAAATTCATGTGAAAATGGGACCCTCAAATATCCCATATAGTCACTGGTCGAAATTTCACCCCACCAGAACTCGTTCAAAAATCAACTGGTTTTCATAAGGAGTGGCTTTTTGTTCATGGCTTAACTTATAGATCAATTCGGTATCTAAATCTGGCAATATTATTTTTGGTCAAAATTCATGTGAAAATGGGACCCTCAAATATCCCATATAGTCTCAGGTCGAAATTTCACACCACCAGAATTCGGTCAAAAATCAACTGGTTTTCATTAGGAGTGAATTTTTGTCATGACTCGGCCTCTAGATCCCCCAATAACTCGCTCAAAAATCAACTGCTTTTCATAAAGAGTGGCTTTTTGTTCATGGCTTAACTTATAGATCAATTCGGTATCTAAATCTGGCAATATTATTTTTGGTCAAAATTCATGTGAAAATGGGACCCTCAAATATCCCATATAGTCACAGGTCGAAATTTCACCCCACCAGAGCTCGTTCAAAAATCAACTGGTTTTCATAAGGAGTGGCTTTTTGTTCATGGCTTAACTTATAGATCAATTCGGTATCTAAATCTGGCAATATTATTTTTGGTCAAAATTCATGTGAAAATGGGACCCTCAAATATCCCATATAGTCTCAGGTCGAAATTTCACACCACCAGAACTCGGTCAAAAATCAACTGGTTTTCATTAGGAGTGAATTTTTGTTCATGGCTTAACTTATAGATCAATTCGGTATCTAAATCTGGCAATATTATTTTTGGTCAAAATTCATGTGAAAATGGGACCCTCAAATATCCCATATATTCTCAGGTCGAAATTTCACACCACCAGAACTCGGTCAAAAATCAACTGGTTTTCATTAGGAGTGAATTTTTGTCATGACTCGGCCTCTAGATCCCCCAATAACTCGCTCAAAAAATCATCTGCTTTTCATAAAGAGTGGCTTTTTGTTCATGGCTTAACTTATAGATCAATTCGGTATCAAAATCTGGCAATATTATTTTTGGTCAAAATTCATGTGAAAATGGGACCCTCAAATATCCCATATAGTCACAGGTCGAAATTTCACACCACCAGAACTCGGTCAAAAATCAACTGGTTTTCATTAGGAGTGAATTTTTGTCATGACTCGGCCTCTAGATCCCCCAATAACTCGCTCAAAAATCAACTGCTTTTCATAAAGAGTGGCTTTTTGTTCATGGCTTAACTTATAGATCAATTCGGTATCTAAATCTGGCAATATTATTTTTGGTCAAAATTCATGTGAAAATGGGACCCTCAAATATCCCATATAGTCACAGGTCGAAATTTCACCCCACCAGAGCTCGTTCAAAAATCAACTGGTTTTCATAAGGAGTGGCTTTTTGTTCATGGCTTAACTTATAGATCAATTCGGTATCTAAATCTGGCAATATTAATTTTGGTCAAAATTCATGTGAAAATGGGACCCTCAAATATCCCATATAGTCTCAGGTCGAAATTTCACACCACCAGAACTCGGTCAAAAATCAACTGGTTTTCATTAGGAGTGAATTTTTGTCATGACTCGGCCTCTAGATCCCCCAATAACTCGCTCAAAAATCAACTGCTTTTCATAAAGAGTGGCTTTTTGTTCATGGCTTAACTTATAGATCAATTCGGTATCTAAATCTGGCAATATTATTTTTGGTCAAAATTCATGTGAAAATGGGACCCTCAAATATCCCATATAGTCACAGGTCGAAATTTCACCCCACCAGAACTCGTTCAAAAATCAACTGGTTTTCATAAGGAGTGGCTTTTTGTTCATGGCTTAACTTATAGATCAATTCGGTATCTAAATCTGGCAATATTATTTTTGGTCAAAATTCATGTGAAAATGGGACCCTCAAATATCCCATATAGTCACAGGTCGAAATTTCACCCCACCAGAACTCGTTCAAAAATCAACTGGTTTTCATAAGGAGTGGCTTTTTGTTCATGGCGTAACTTATAGATCAATTCGGTATCTAAATCTGGCAATATTAATTTTGGTCAAAATTCATGTGAAAATGGGACCCTCAAATATCCCATATAGTCTCAGGTCGAAATTTCACACCACCAGAACTCGGTCAAAAATCAACTGGTTTTCATTAGGAGTGAATTTTTGTCATGACTCGGCCTCTAGATCCCCCAATAACTCGCTCAAAAATCAACTGCTTTTCATAAAGAGTGGCTTTTTGTTCACTGCTTAACTTATAGATCAATTCGGTATCTAAATCTGGCAATATTATTTTTGGTCAAAATTCATGTGAAAATGGGACCCTCAAATATCCCATATAGTCACAGGTCGAAATTTCACCCCACCAGAACTCGTTCAAAAATCAACTGGTTTTCATAAGGAGGGGCTTTTTGTTCATGGCTTAACTTATAGATCAATTCGGTATCTAAATCTGGCAATATTATTTTTGGTCAAAATTCATGTGAAAATGGGACCCTCAAATATCCCATATAGTCGCAGGTCGAAATTTCACACCACCAGAACTCGGTCAAAAATCAACTGGTTTTCATTAGGAGTGAATTTTTGTCATGACTCGGCCTCTAGATCCCCCAATAACTCGCTCAAAAATCAACTGCTTTTCATAAAGAGTGGCTTTTTGTTCATGGCTTAACTTATAGATCAATTCGGTATCTAAATCTGGCAATATTATTTTTGGTCAAAATTCATGTGAAAATGGGACCCTCAAATATCCCATATAGTCAAGGTCGAAATTTCACCCCACCAGAGCTCGTTCAAAAATCAACTGGTTTTCATAAGGAGTGGCTTTTTGTTCATGGCTTAACTTATAGATCAATTCGGTATCTAAATCTGGCAATATTATTTTTGGTCAAAATTCATGTGAAAATGGGACCCTCAAATATCCCATATAGTCTCAGGTCGAAATTTCACACCACCAGAACTCGGTCAAAAATCAACTGGTTTTCATTAGGAGTGAATTTTTGTTCATGGCTTAACTTATCTAAATCTGGCAATATTATTTTTGGTCAAAATTCATGTGAAAATGGGACCCTCAAATATCCCATATAGTCTCAGGTCGAAATTTCACACCACCAGAACTCGGTCAAAAATCAACTGGTTTTCATTAGGAGTGAATTTTTGTTCATGGCTTAACTTATAGATCAATTCGGTATCTAAATCTGGCAATATTATTTTTGGTCAAAATTCATGTGAAAATGGGACCCTCAAATATCCCATATATTCTCAGGTCGAAATTTCACACCACCAGAACTCGGTCAAAAATCAACTGGTTTTCATTAGGAGTGAATTTTTGTCATGACTCGGCCTCTAGATCCCCCAATAACTCGCTCAAAAATCATCTGCTTTTCATAAAGAGTGGCTTTTTGTTCATGGCTTAACTTATAGATCAATTCGGTATCAAAATCTGGCAATATTATTTTTGGTCAAAATTCATGTGAAAATGGGACCCTCAAATATCCCATATAGTCACAGGTCGAAATTTCACACCACCAGAACTCGGTCAAAAATCAACTGGTTTTCATTAGGAGTGAATTTTTGTCATGACTCGGCCTCTAGATCCCCCAATAACTCGCTCAAAAATCAACTGCTTTTCATAAAGAGTGGCTTTTTGTTCATGGCTTAACTTATAGATCAATTCGGTATCTAAATCTGGCAATATTATTTTTGGTCAAAATTCATGTGAAAATGGGACCCTCAAATATCCCATATAGTCACAGGTCGAAATTTCACCCCACCAGAGCTCGTTCAAAAATCAACTGGTTTTCATAAGGAGTGGCTTTTTGTTCATGGCTTAACTTATAGATCAATTCGGTATCTAAATCTGGCAATATTAATTTTGGTCAAAATTCATGTGAAAATGGGACCCTCAAATATCCCATATAGTCTCAGGTCGAAATTTCACACCACCAGAACTCGGTCAAAAATCAACTGGTTTTCATTAGGAGTGAATTTTTGTCATGACTCGGCCTCTAGATCCCCCAATAACTCGCTCAAAAATCAACTGCTTTTCATAAAGAGTGGCTTTTTGTTCATGGCTTAACTTATAGATCAATTCGGTATCTAAATCTGGCAATATTATTTTTGGTCAAAATTCATGTGAAAATGGGACCCTCAAATATCCCATATAGTCACAGGTCGAAATTTCACCCCACCAGAACTCGTTCAAAAATCAACTGGTTTTCATAAGGAGTGGCTTTTTGTTCATGGCTTAACTTATAGATCAATTCGGTATCTAAATCTGGCAATATTATTTTTGGTCAAAATTCATGTGAAAATGGGACCCTCAAATATCCCATATAGTCACAGGTCGAAATTTCACCCCACCAGAACTCGTTCAAAAATCAACTGGTTTTCATAAGGAGTGGCTTTTTGTTCATGGCTTAACTTATAGATCAATTCGGTATCTAAATCTGGCAATATTATTTTTGGTCAAAATTCATGTGAAAATGGGACCCTCAAATATCCCATATAGTCTCAGGTCGAAATTTCACACCACCAGAACTCGGTCAAAAATCAACTGGTTTTCATTAGGAGTGAATTTTTGTCATGACTCGGCCTCTAGATCCCCCAATAACTCGCTCAAAAATCAACTGCTTTTCATAAAGAGTGGCTTTTTGTTCATGGCTTAACTTATAGATCAATTCGGTATCTAAATCTGGCAATATTATTTTTGGTCAAAATTCATGTGAAAATGGGACCCTCAAATATCCCATATAGTCACAGGTCGAAATTTCACCCCACCAGAACTCGTTCAAAAATCAACTGGTTTTCATAAGGAGGGGCTTTTTGTTCATGGCTTAACTTATAGATCAATTCGGTATCTAAATCTGGCAATATTATTTTTGGTCAAAATTCATGTGAAAATGGGACCCTCAAATATCCCATATAGTCGCAGGTCGAAATTTCACACCACCAGAACTCGGTCAAAAATCAACTGGTTTTCATTAGGAGTGAATTTTTGTCATGACTCGGCCTCTAGATCCCCCAATAACTCGCTCAAAAATCAACTGCTTTTCATAAAGAGTGGCTTTTTGTTCATGGCTTAACTTATAGATCAATTCGGTATCTAAATCTGGCAATATTATTTTTGGTCAAAATTCATGTGAAAATGGGACCCTCAAATATCCCATATAGTCAAGGTCGAAATTTCACCCCACCAGAGCTCGTTCAAAAATCAACTGGTTTTCATAAGGAGTGGCTTTTTGTTCATGGCTTAACTTATAGATCAATTCGGTATCTAAATCTGGCAATATTATTTTTGGTCAAAATTCATGTGAAAATGGGACCCTCAAATATCCCATATAGTCTCAGGTCGAAATTTCACACCACCAGAACTCGGTCAAAAATCAACTGGTTTTCATTAGGAGTGAATTTTTGTTCATGGCTTAACTTATAGATCAATTCGGTATCTAAATCTGGCAATATTATTTTTGGTCAAAATTCATGTGAAAATGGGACCCTCAAATATCCCATATATTCTCAGGTCGAAATTTCACACCACCAGAACTCGGTCAAAAATCAACTGGTTTTCATTAGGAGTGAATTTTTGTCATGACTCGGGCTCTAGATCCCCCAATAACTCGCTCAAAAATCATCTGCTTTTCATAAAGATTGGCTTTTTGTTCATGGCTTAACTTATAGATCAATTCGGTATCTAAATCTGGCAATATTTTTTTTGGTCAAAATTCATGTGAAAATGGGACCCTCAAATATCCCATATAGTCACAGGTCCAAATTTTACCCCACCAGAGCTCGTTCAAAAATCAACTGGTTTTCATAAGGAGTATCTTTTTTGTTCATGGCTTAACTTATAGATCAATTCGGTATCTAAATCTGGCAATATTATTTTTGGTCAAAATTCATGTGAAAATGGGACCCTCAAATATCCCATATAGTCACAGGTCGAAATTTCACCCCACCAGAGCTCGTTCAAATATCAACTGGTTTTCATAAGGAGTGTCTTTTTGTTCATGGCTTAACTTATAGATCAATTCGGTATCTAAATCTGGCAATATTATTTTTGGTCAAAATTCATGTGAAAATGGGACCCTCAAATATCCCATATAGTCACAGGTCGAAATTTCACACCACCAGAACTCGGTCAAAAATCAACTGGTTTTCATTAGGAGTGAATTTTTGTCATGACTCGGCCTCTAGATCCCCCAATAACTCGCTCAAAAATCAACTGCTTTTCATAAAGAGTGGTTTTTTGTTCATGGCTTAACTTATAGATCAATTCGGTATCTAAATCTGGCAATATTATTTTTGGTCAAAATTCATGTGAAAATGGGACCTTCAAATATCCCATATAGTCACAGGTCGAAATTTCACCCCACCAGAGCTCGTTCAAAAATCAACTGGTTTTCATAAGGAGTGGCTTTTTGTTCATGGCTTAACTTATAGATCAATTCGGTATCTAAATCTGGCAATATTATTTTTGGTCAAAATTCATGTGAAAATGGGACCCTCAAATATCCCATATAGTCACAGGTCGAAATTTCACACCACCAGAACTCGGTCAAAAATCAACTGCATTTCATAAGGAGTGGCTTTTTGTTCATGACTTAACTTATAGATCAATTCGGTATCTAAATCTGGCAATATTATTTTTGGTCAAAATTCATGTGAAAATGGGACCCTCAAATATCCCATATAGTCACAGGTCGAAATTTCACCCCACCAGAGCTCGTTCAAAAATCAACTAGTTTTCATAAGGAGTGGCTTTTTGTTCATGGCTTAACTTATAGATCAATTCGGTATCTAAATCTGGCAATATTATTTTTGGTCAAAATTCATGTGAAAATGGGACCCTCAAATATCCCATATAGTCTCAGGTCGAAATTTCACACCACCAGAACTCGGTCAAAAATCAACTGGTTTTCATTAGGAGTGAATTTTTGTCATGACTCGGCCTCTAGATCCCCCAATAACTCGCTCAAAAATCAACTGCTTTTCATAAAGAGTGGCTTTTTGTTCATGGCTTAACTTATAGATCAATTCGGTATCTAAATCTGGCAATATTATTTTTGGTCAAAATTCATGTGAAAATGGGACCCTCAAATATCCCATATAGTCACAGGTCGAAATTTCACCCCACCAGAACTCGTTCAAAAATCAACTGCTTTTCATAAAGAGTGGCTTTTTGTTCATGGCTTAACTTATAGATCAATTCGGTATCTAAATCTGGCAATATTATTTTTGGTCAAAATCAACTGGTTTTCATTAGGAGTGAATTTTTGTTCATGACTCGGCCTCTAGATCCCCCAATAACTCGCTCAAAAATCAACTGGTTTTCATAAAGAGTGGATTTTTGTTAATGGCTTAACTTATAGATCAATTCGGTATCTAAATCTGGCAATATTATTTTTGGTCAAAATTCATGTGAAAATGGGACCCTCAAATATCCCATATAGTCACAGGTCGTAATTTCACCCCAAAAGAGCTCGTTCAAAAATCAACTGGTTTTCATAAGGAGTGGCTTTTTGTTCATGGCTTAACTTATAGATCAATTCGGTATCTAAATCTGGCAATATTATTTTTGGTCAAAATTCATGTGAATATGGGACCCTCAAATATCCCATATAGTCACAGGTCGAAATTTCACCCCACCAGAGCTCGTTCAAATATCAACTGGTTTTCATAAGGAGTGGCTTTTTGTTCATGGCTTAACTTATAGATCAATTCGGTATCTAAATCTGGCAATATTATTTTTGGTCAAAATTCATGTGAAAATGGGACCCTCAAATATCCCATATAGTCTCAGGTCGAAATTTCACACCACCAGAACTCGGTCAAAAATCAACTGGTTTTCATTAGGAGTGAATTTTTGTCATGACTCGGCCTCTAGATCCCCCTATAAATCTCTCAAAAATCAACTGGTTTTCATAAGGAGTGTCTTTTTGTTCATGGCTTAACTTATAGATCAATTCGGTATCTAAATCTGGCAATATTATTTTTGGTCAAAATTCATGAGAAAATGGGACCCTCAAATACCCCATATAGTCACAGGTCGAAATTTCACCCCACCAGAACTCGTTCAAAAATCAACTGGTTTTCATAAGGAGTGGCTTTTTGTTCATGGCTTAACTTATAGATCAATTCGGTATCTAAATCTGACAATATTATTTTTGGTCAAAATTCATGTGAAAATGGGACCTTCAAATATCTCATATAGTCACAGGTCGAAATTTCACCCCACCACAGCTCGTTCAAAAATCAACTGGTTTTCATAAGGAGTGGCTTTTTGTTAATGGCTTAACTTATAGATCAATTCGGTATCTAAATCTGGCAATATTATTTTTGGTCAAAATTCATGTGAAAATGGGACCCTCAAATATCCCATATAGTCACAGGTCGAAATTTCACACCACCAGAACTCGGTCAAAAATCAACTGCATTTCATAAGGAGTGGCTTTTTGTTCATGACTTAACTTATAGATCAATTCGGTATCTAAATCTGGCAATATTATTTTTGGTCAAAATTCATGTGAAAATGGGACCCTCAAATATCGCATATAGTCACAGGTCGAAATTTCACCCCACCAGAGCTCGTTCAAAAATCAACTGGTTTTCATAAGGAGTGGCTTTTTGTTCATGGCTTAACTTATAGATCAATTCGGTATCTAAATCTGGCAATATTATTTTTGGTCAAAATTCATGTGAAAATGGGACCCTCAAATATCCCATATAGTCTCAGGTCGAAATTTCACACCACCAGAACTCGGTAAAAAATCAACTGGTTTTCATTAGGAGTGAATTTTTGTCATGACTCGGCCTCTAGATCCCCCAATAACTCGCTCAAAAATCAACTGCTTTTCATAAAGAGTGGCTTTTTGTTCATGGCTTAACTTATAGATCAATTCGGTATCTAAATCTGGCAATATTATTTTTGGTCAAAATTCATGTGAAAATGGGACCCTCAAATATCCCATATAGTCACAGGTCGAAATTTCACCCCACCAGAACTCGTTCAAAAATCAACTGGTTTTCATAAGGAGTGGCTTTTTGTTCATGGCTTAACTTATAGATCAATTCGGTATCTAAATCTGGCAATATTATTTTTGGTCAAAATTCATGTGAAAATGGGACCCTCAAATATCCAATATAGTCACAGGTCGAAATTTCACCCCACCAGAACTCGTTCAAAAATCAACTGGTTTTTATAAGTAGTGGCTTTCTGTTCATGGTTCGGCCTCTAGATCAATTCGGCATCTATATCTGGCAACATAAATTTTGGTAAAAATTCATGTGAAAATGGGACCCTCAAATATCCCATATAGTCACTGGTCGAAATTTCACCCCACCAGAACTCGTTCAAAAATCAACTGGTTTTCATAAGGAGTGGCTTTTTGTTCATGGCTTAACTTATAGATCAATTCGGTATCTAAATCTGGCAATATTATTTTTGGTCAAAATTCATGTGAAAATGGGACCCTCAAATATCCCATATAGTCTCAGGTCGAAATTTCACACCACCAGAATTCGGTCAAAAATCAACTGGTTTTCATTAGGAGTGAATTTTTGTCATGACTCGGCCTCTAGATCCCCCAATAACTCGCTCAAAAATCAACTGCTTTTCATAAAGAGTGGCTTTTTGTTCATGGCTTAACTTATAGATCAATTCGGTATCTAAATCTGGCAATATTATTTTTGGTCAAAATTCATGTGAAAATGGGACCCTCAAATATCCCATATAGTCACAGGTCGAAATTTCACCCCACCAGAGCTCGTTCAAAAATCAACTGGTTTTCAAAAGGAGTGGCTTTTTGTTCATGGCTTAACTTATAGATCAATTCGGTATCTAAATCTGGCAATATTATTTTTGGTCAAAATTCATGTGAAAATGGGACCCTCAAATATCCCATATAGTCTCAGGTCGAAATTTCACACCACCAGAACTCGGTCAAAAATCAACTGGTTTTCATTAGGAGTGAATTTTTGTTCATGGCTTAACTTATAGATCAATGCGGTATCTAAATCTGGCAATATTATTTTTGGTCAAAATTCATGTGAAAATGGGACCCTCAAATATCCCATATATTCTCAGGTCGAAATTTCACACCACCAGAACTCGGTCAAAAATCAACTGGTTTTCATTAGGAGTGAATTTTTGTCATGACTCGGCCTCTAGATCCCCCAATAACTCGCTCAAAAATCATCTGCTTTTCATAAAGAGTGGCTTTTTGTTCATGGCTTAACTTATAGATCAATTCGGTATCAAAATCTGGCAATATTATTTTTGGTCAAAATTCATGTGAAAATGGGACCCTCAAATATCCCATATAGTCACAGGTCGAAATTTCACACCACCAGAACTCGGTCAAAAATCAACTGGTTTTCATTAGGAGTGAATTTTTGTCATGACTCGGCCTCTAGATCCCCCAATAACTCGCTCAAAAATCAACTGCTTTTCATAAAGAGTGGCTTTTTGTTCATGGCTTAACTTATAGATCAATTCGGTATCTAAATCTGGCAATATTATTTTTGGTCAAAATTCATGTGAAAATGGGACCCTCAAATATCCCATATAGTCACAGGTCGAAATTTCACCCCACCAGAGCTCGTTCAAAAATCAACTGGTTTTCATAAGGAGTGGCTTTTTGTTCATGGCTTAACTTATAGATCAATTCGGTATCTAAATCTGGCAATATTAATTTTGGTCAAAATTCATGTGAAAATGGGACCCTCAAATATCCCATATAGTCTCAGGTCGAAATTTCACACCACCAGAACTCGGTCAAAAATCAACTGGTTTTCATTAGGAGTGAATTTTTGTCATGACTCGGCCTCTAGATCCCCCAATAACTCGCTCAAAAATCAACTGCTTTTCATAAAGAGTGGCTTT
This sequence comes from Drosophila littoralis, assembly GCA_018903485.1. Lineage (NCBI taxonomy): Eukaryota > Metazoa > Arthropoda > Insecta > Diptera > Drosophilidae > Drosophila > Drosophila littoralis. The sequence continues at coordinate 213,729 of JAEIGF010000270.1, read as the reverse complement.
TTGTTCATGGCTTAACTTATAGATCAATTCGGTATCTAAATCTGGCAATATTATTTTTGGTCAAAATTCATGTGAAAATGGGACCCTCAAATATCCCATATAGTCACAGGTCGAAATTTCACCCCACCAGAACTCGTTCAAAAATCAACTGGTTTTCATAAGGAGTGGCTTTTTGTTCATGGCTTAACTTATAGATCAATTCGGTATCTAAATCTGGCAATATTATTTTTGGTCAAAATTCATGTGAAAATGGGACCCTCAAATATCCCATATAGTCACAGGTCGAAATTTCACCCCACCAGAGCTCGTTCAAAAATCAACTGGTTTTCATAAGGAGTGGCTTTTTGTTCATGGCTTAACTTATAGATCAATTCGGTATCTAAATCTGGCAATATTAATTTTGGTCAAAATTCATGTGAAAATGGGACCCTCAAATATCCCATATAGTCTCAGGTCGAAATTTCACACCACCAGAACTCGGTCAAAAATCAACTGGTTTTCATTAGGAGTGAATTTTTGTCATGACTCGGCCTCTAGATCCCCCAATAACTCGCTCAAAAATCAACTGCTTTTCATAAAGAGTGGCTTTTTGTTCATGGCTTAACTTATAGATCAATTCGGTATCTAAATCTGGCAATATTATTTTTGGTCAAAATTCATGTGAAAATGGGACCCTCAAATATCCCATATAGTCACAGGTCGAAATTTCACCCCACCAGAACTCGTTCAAAAATCAACTGGTTTTCATAAGGAGTGGCTTTTTGTTCATGGCTTAACTTATAGATCAATTCGGTATCTAAATCTGGCAATATTATTTTTGGTCAAAATTCATGTGAAAATGGGACCCTCAAATATCCCATATAGTCGCAGGTCGAAATTTCACACCACCAGAACTCGGTCAAAAATCAACTGGTTTTCATTAGGAGTGAATTTTTGTCATGACTCGGCCTCTAGATCCCCCAATAACTCGCTCAAAAATCAACTGCTTTTCATAAAGAGTGGCTTTTTGTTCATGGCTTAACTTATAGATCAATTCGGTATCTAAATCTGGCAATATTATTTTTGGTCAAAATTCATGTGAAAATGGGACCCTCAAATATCCCATATAGTCAAGGTCGAAATTTCACCCCACCAGAGCTCGTTCAAAAATCAACTGGTTTTCATAAGGAGTGGCTTTTTGTTCATGGCTTAACTTATAGATCAATTCGGTATCTAAATCTGGCAATATTATTTTTGGTCAAAATTCATGTGAAAATGGGACCCTCAAATATCCCATATAGTCTCAGGTCGAAATTTCACACCACCAGAACTCGGTCAAAAATCAACTGGTTTTCATTAGGAGTGAATTTTTGTTCATGGCTTAACTTATAGATCAATTCGGTATCTAAATCTGGCAATATTATTTTTGGTCAAAATTCATGTGAAAATGGGACCCTCAAATATCCCATATATTCTCAGGTCGAAATTTCACACCACCAGAACTCGGTCAAAAATCAACTGGTTTTCATTAGGAGTGAATTTTTGTCATGACTCGGGCTCTAGATCCCCCAATAACTCGCTCAAAAATCATCTGCTTTTCATAAAGATTGGCTTTTTGTTCATGGCTTAACTTATAGATCAATTCGGTATCTAAATCTGGCAATATTATTTTTGGTCAAAATTCATGTGAAAATGGGACCCTCAAATATCCCATATAGTCACAGGTCCAAATTTTACCCCACCAGAGCTCGTTCAAAAATCAACTGGTTTTCATAAGGAGTATCTTTTTGTTCATGGCTTAACTTATAGATCAATTCGGTATCTAAATCTGGCAATATTATTTTTGGTCAAAATTCATGTGAAAATGGGACCCTCAAATATCCCATATAGTCACAGGTCGAAATTTCACCCCACCAGAGCTCGTTCAAATATCAACTGGTTTTCATAAGGAGTGTCTTTTTGTTCATGGCTTAACTTATAGATCAATTCGGTATCTAAATCTGGCAATATTATTTTTGGTCAAAATTCATGTGAAAATGGGACCCTCAAATATCCCATATAGTCACAGGTCGAAATTTCACACCACCAGAACTCGGTCAAAAATCAACTGGTTTTCATTAGGAGTGAATTTTTGTCATGACTCGGCCTCTAGATCCCCCAATAACTCGCTCAAAAATCAACTGCTTTTCATAAAGAGTGGTTTTTTGTTCATGGCTTAACTTATAGATCAATTCGGTATCTAAATCTGGCAATATTATTTTTGGTCAAAATTCATGTGAAAATGGGACCTTCAAATATCCCATATAGTCACAGGTCGAAATTTCACCCCACCAGAGCTCGTTCAAAAATCAACTGGTTTTCATAAGGAGTGGCTTTTTGTTCATGGCTTAACTTATAGATCAATTCGGTATCTAAATCTGGCAATATTATTTTTGGTCAAAATTCATGTGAAAATGGGACCCTCAAATATCCCATATAGTCACAGGTCGAAATTTCACACCACCAGAACTCGGTCAAAAATCAACTGCATTTCATAACGAGTGGCTTTTTGTTCATGACTTAACTTATAGATCAATTCGGTATCTAAATCTGGCAATATTATTTTTGGTCAAAATTCATGTGAAAATGGGACCCTCAAATATCCCATATAGTCACAGGTCGAAATTTCACCCCACCAGAGCTCGTTCAAAAATCAACTAGTTTTCATAAGGAGTGGCTTTTTGTTCATGGCTTAACTTATAGATCAATTCGGTATCTAAATCTGGCAATATTATTTTTGGTCAAAATTCATGTGAAAATGGGACCCTCAAATATCCCATATAGTCTCAGGTCGAAATTTCACACCACCAGAACTCGGTCAAAAATCAACTGGTTTTCATTAGGAGTGAATTTTTGTCATGACTCGGCCTCTAGATCCCCCAATAACTCGCTCAAAAATCAACTGCTTTTCATAAAGAGTGGCTTTTTGTTCATGGCTTAACTTATAGATCAATTCGGTATCTAAATCTGGCAATATTATTTTTGGTCAAAATTCATGTGAAAATGGGACCCTCAAATATCCCATATAGTCACAGGTCGAAATTTCACCCCACCAGAACTCGTTCAAAAATCAACTGCTTTTCATAAAGAGTGGCTTTTTGTTCATGGCTTAACTTATAGATCAATTCGGTATCTAAATCTGGCAATATTATTTTTGGTAAAAATTCATGTGAAAATGGGACCCTCAAATATCCAATATAGTCACAGGTCGAAATTTCACCCCACCAGAACTCGTTCAAAAATCAACTGGTTTTTATAAGTAGTGGCTTTCTGTTCATGGTTCGGCCTCTAGATCAATTCGGCAGCTATATCTGGCAACATAAATTGTGGTCAAAATTCATGTGAAAATGGGACCCTCAAATATCCCATATAGTCACAGGTCGAAATTTCACCCCACCAGAACTCGTTCAAAAATCAACTGGTTTTCATAAGGAGTGGCTTTTTGTGCATGGCTTAACTTATAGATCATTTCGGTATCTAAATCTGGCAATATTATTTTTGGTCAAAATTCATGTGAAAATGGGACCCTCAAATATCCCATGTAGTCACAGGTCGAAATTTCACACCACCAGAACTCGGTCAAAAATCAACTGGTTTTCATTAGGAGTGAATTTTTGTTCATGACTCGGCCTCTAGATCCCCCAATAACTCGCTCAAAAATCAACTGGTTTTCATAAAGAGTGGATTTTTGTTAATGGCTTAACTTATAGATCAATTCGGTATCTAAATCTGGCAATATTATTTTTGGTCAAAATTCATGTGAAAATGGGACCCTCAAATATCCCATATAGTCACAGGTCGTAATTTCACCCCAACAGAGCTCGTTCAAAAATCAACTGGTTTTCATAAGGAGTGGCTTTTTGTTCATGGCTTAACTTATAGATCAATTCGGTATCTAAATCTGGCAATATTATTTTTGGTCAAAATTCATGTGAAAATGGGACCCTCAAATATCCCATATAGTCACAGGTCGAAATTTCACCCCACCAGAGCTCGTTCAAATATCAACTGGTTTTCATAAGGAGTGGCTTTTTGTTCATGGCTTAACTTATAGATCAATTCGGTATCTAAATCTGGCAATATTATTTTTGGTCAAAATTCATGTGAAAATGGGACCCTCAAATATCCCATATAGTCTCAGGTCGAAATTTCACACCACCAGAACTCGGTCAAAAATCAACTGGTTTTCATTAGGAGTGAATTTTTGTCATGACTCGGCCTCTAGATCCCCCTATAAATCTCTCAAAAATCAACTGGTTTTCATAAGGAGTGTCTTTTTGTTCATGGCTTAACTTATAGATCAATTCGGTATCTAAATCTGGCAATATTATTTTTGGTCAAAATTCATGAGAAAATGGGACCCTCAAATACCCCATATAGTCACAGGTCGAAATTTCACCCCACCAGAACTCGTTCAAAAATCAACTGGTTTTCATAAGGAGTGGCTTTTTGTTCATGGCTTAACTTATAGATCAATTCGGTATCTAAATCTGACAATATTATTTTTGGTCAAAATTCATGTGAAAATGGGACCCTCAAATATCCCATATAGTCACAGGTCGAAATTTCACCCCACCAGAGCTCGTTCAAATATCAACTGGTTTTCATAAGGAGTGGCTTTTTGTTCATGGCTTAACTTATAGATCAATTCGGTATCTAAATCTGGCAATATTATTTTTGGTCAAAATTCATGTGAAAATGGGACCCTCAAATATCCCATATAGTCACAGGTCGAAATTTCACCCCACCAGAGCTCGTTCAAAAATCAACTGGTTTTCATAAGGAGTGGCTTTTTGTTCATGGCTTAACTTATAGATCAATTCGGTATCTAAATCTGGCAATATTATTTTTGGTCAAAATTCATGTGAAAATGGGACCCTCAAATATCCCATATAGTCTCAGGTCGAAATTTCACACCACCAGAACTCGGTCAAAAATCAACTGGTTTTCATAAGGAGTGAATTTTTGTCATGACTCGGCCTCTAGATCCCCCTATAAATCTCTCAAAAATCAACTGGTTTTCATAAGGAGTGTCTTTTTGTTCATGGCTTAACTTATAGATCAATTCGGTATCTAAATCTGGCAATATTATTTTTGGTCAAAATTCATGTGAAAATGGGACCCTCAAATATCCCATATAGTCACAGGTCGTAATTTCACCCCACCAGAGCTCGTTCAAAAATCAACTGGTTTTCATAAGGAGTGGCTTTTTGTTCATGGCTTAACTTATAGATCAATTCGGTATCTAAATCTGACAATATTATTTTTGGTCAAAATTCATGTGAAAATGGGACCCTCAAATATCCCATATAGTCACAGGTCGAAATTTCACCCCACCAGAGCTCGTTCAAATATCAACTGGTTTTCATAAGGAGTGGCTTTTTGTTCATGGCTTAACTTATAGATCAATTCGGTATCTAAATCTGGCAATATTATTTTTGGTCAAAATTCATGTGAAAATTGGACCCTCAAATATCCCATATAGTCTCAGGTCGAAATTTCACACCACCAGAACTCGGTCAAAAATCAACTGGTTTTCATTAGGAGTGAATTTTTGTCATGACTCGGCCTCTAGATCCCCCTATAAATCTCTCAAAAATCAACTGGTTTTCATAAGGAGTGTCTTTTTGTTCATGGCTTAACTTATAGATCAATTCGGTATCTAAATCTGGCAATATTATTTTTGGTCAAAATTCATGTGAAAATGGGACCCTCAAATATCCCATATAGTCACAGGTCGAAATTTCACCCCACCAGAACTCGTTCAAAAATCAACTGGTTTTCATAAGGAGTGGCTTTTTGTTCATGGCTTAACTTATAGATCAATTCGGTATCTAAATCTGGCAATATTATTTTTGGTCAAAATTCATGTGAAAATGGGACCCTCAAATATCCCATATAGTCACAGGTCGAAATTTCACCCCACCAGAACTCGTTCAAAAATCAACTGGTTTTCATAAGGAGTGGCTTTTTGTTCATGGCTTAACTTATAGATCAATTCGGTATCTAAATCTGGCAATATTATTTTTGGTCAAAATTCATGTGAAAATGGGACCCTCAAATATCCCATATAGTCACAGGTCGAAATTTCACCCCACCAGAGCTCGTTCAAAAATCAACTGGTTTTCATAAGGAGTGGCTTTTTGTTCATGGCTTAACTTATAGATCAATTCGGTATCTAAATCTGGCAATATTATTTTTGGTCAAAATTCATGTGAAAATGGGACCCTCAAATATCCCATATAGTCTCAGGTCGAAATTTCACACCACCAGAACTCGGTCAAAAATCAACTGGTTTTCATTAGGAGTGAATTTTTGTCATGACTCGGCCTCTAGATCCCCCAATAACTCGCTCAAAAATGAACTGCTTTTCATAAAGAGTGGCTTTTTGTTCATGGCTTAACTTATAGATCAATTCGATATCTAAATCTGGCAATATTATTTTTGGTCAAAATTCATGTGAAAATGGGACCCTCAAATATCCCATATAGTCACAGGTCGAAATTTCACCCCACCAGAGCTCGTTCAAATATCAACTGGTTTTCATAAGGAGTGTCTTTTTGTTCATGGCTTAACTTATAGATCAATTCGGTATCTAAATCTGGCAATATTATTTTTGGTCAAAATTCATGTGAAAATGGGACCCTCAAATATCCCATATAGTCACAGGTCGAAATTTCACCCCACCAGAACTCGTTCAAAAATCAACTGGTTTTCATAAGGAGTGGCTTTTTGTTCATGGCTTAACTTATAGATCAATTCGGTATCTAAATCTGGCAATATTATTTTTGGTCAAAATTCATGTGAAAATGGGACCCTCAAATATCCCATATAGTCTCAGGTCGAAATTTCACACCACCAGAACTCGGTCAAAAATCAACTGGTTTTCATTAGGAGTGAATTTTTGTCATGACTCGGCCTCTAGATCCCCCAATAACTCGCTCAAAAATGAACTGCTTTTCATAAAGAGTGGCTTTTTGTTCATGGCTTAACTTATAGATCAATTCGATATCTAAATCTGGCAATATTATTTTTGGTCAAAATTCATGTGAAAATGGGACCCTCAAATATCCCATATAGTCACAGGTCGAAATTTCACCCCACCAGAACTCGTTCAAAAATCAACTGGTTTTCATAAGGAGTGGCTTTTTGTTCATGGCTTAACTTATAGATCAATTCGGTATCTAAATCTGGCAATATTATTTTTGGTCAAAATTCATGTGAAAATGGGACCCTCAAATATCCCATATAGTCACAGGTCGAAATTTCACCCCACCAGAACTCGTTCAAAAATCAACTGGTTTTCATAAGGAGTGGCTTTTTGTTCATGGCTTAACTTATAGATCAATTCGGTATCTAAATCTGGCAATATTATTTTTGGTCAAAATTCATGTGAAAATGGGACCCTCAAATATCCCATATAGTCACAGGTCGAAATTTCACCCCACCAGAGCTCGTTCAAATATCAACTGGTTTTCATAAGGAGTGGCTTTTTGTTCATGGCTGAACTTATAGATCAATTCGGTATCTAAATCTGGCAATATTATTTTTGGTCAAAATTCATGTGAAAATGGGACCCTCAAATATCCCATATAGTCTCAGGTCGAAATTTCACACCACCAGAACTCGGTCAAAAATCAACTGGTTTTCATTAGGAGTGAATTTTTGTCATGACTCGGCCTCTAGATCCCCCAATAACTCGCTCAAAAATCAACTGCTTTTCATAAAGAGTGGCTTTTTGTTCATGGCTTAACTTATAGATCAATTCGGTACCTAAATCTGGCAATATTATTTTTGGTCAAAATTCATGTGAAAATGGGATCCTCAAATATCCCATATAGTCACAGGTCGAAATTTCACCCCACCAGAACTCGTTCAAAAATCAACTGGTTTTCATAAGGAGTGGCTTTTTGTTCATGGCTTAACTTATAGATCAATTCGGTATCTAAATCTGGCAATATTATTTTTGGTCAAAATTCATGTGAAAATGGGACCCTCAAATATCCCATATAGTCACAGGTCGAAATTTCACCCCACCAGAGCTCGTTCAAATATCAACTGGTTTTCATAAGGAGTGGCTTTTTGTTCATGGCTGAACTTATAGATTGTTAAAGTTCAAGTTCAATTATGAATTATGCCATCACTAAGATTTATGAACCAGTTCACATTTGTTCTTATTCTATGAACCTTTTGTAATTTCTCTTCACTCTAAAATAAACGTTCGTCGTGTTCACATTGTTCGTCGTGTGATCTCAGTTCTTATTTGGTTGCCTTATTATTACTTTGCCCTGTGCAGACTCTTTTACACTAACATTGGTTATGGGCCCAGAGTCACGAAAGTATTAATAAGGAAAAATGAGTCAATTTCAAATCGAAAAGTTAAATGATAAAAACTACGATGTATGGGCTATACAGATGAAAAGTGTTCTAATTCACCAAGAACTTTGGAATGTAGTCTGTGGCAAGTTGGAGGTCAACGCAGCTGCTGCAAATACAGTTTTGATGGATGAAAAGGCGCTCGCGTGCATTGTGTTAAATGTTAATGTGGCGCAATTAAGCTATGTAAAAAATGCACAGTCCTCTAAAGAAGCGTGGGACAAATTACGTGAAGTGCATGTGCCGACGGGTCCGATTCATAAAGTTTCGTTGTATAAAAAGTTGCTAAACATGAAATTAGACATAAACGAAAATGTATCGCATAATATAAATTCGTTTATTGAGGTTATTGACAAGTTAACCGAAGTGAGCATTGATTTGCAAGACGAGTTAAAAGTAATTATATTGTACTTAAAATAAAGCTATTAGCAGAGGCTGATAGAATATCACAAAATTGCGAAATTGGTAACAACCAGCAAGCATTCTTCGTAGGCGCTCGTTCGGAGAAAAGAGAGCACAAGAACGAAGGTCGTGTAAAGAAAGACTGGAAATTTAACGGAATATGTTTCAATTGCGGTAAACGAGGCCACAAATCGGCGGAATGCAAAGAAAAGCGAGAGAAACAAAAGCAGTGCGAAAATCAAAACGAAGGACAACAACAAAAATGCTCGTACGCCGTATACACAGCAATACAAAAGGAACATGCAAAAAAAGCTAGTTGGTGTCTGGACAGTGGTGCCAATACGCATATGTGTTGTGACAGAAATTTGTTTGTGTCATTGAAAGAAGAAACATCACGAATTATGTTAGCGGGAGATAAATTCATAGAATCTGCAGGCAAAGGAGTCGTAAAAATAAAAACGCATAATTGTGAAATTCTGTTGCATGATGTATTGTATGTCCCGTCACTGCATATAAACTTCTATTCGGTCAGCAAAGCGTTGAAATTCGGACATTCAGTTGTTTTCAAGAACAATCGTGCAGTAGTTAAATGCAAAAACGGTTCAGTGTTACTAATGGCTGATTTAATCGGAAATTTGTTTTTGTTTGATGATGTGAATCAAAATAAATTGTTTTCAATGCAAGAAAAAGCAATAGTTTGGCACAATCGGTATGGCCACCTAAACTTTCGCAGCTTAAAAGAGCTAGTAAATAGTGAACGTGTCCACGGTATTGACTTAAAAAACTTCTCAACTGAAATAAACTGCAACACATGTAATTTATCGAAAATCTGTGCATTGCCATTTCAAACGAACGATAAGGGTGCAACTAATTGTTTGGATTTAATACACACGGACGTATGCGGGCCTATAAATGTTTCATCAATTGGTGGTGCGAAATATTTCATAACATTCATAGACGATCGGTCCAAAAGAATTTTTGTATATTTTATGAAATCCAAAAACGAAGCACTTGATAAATTTGAAACATTTAAAAACCTAGTTGAGTGTCAAATGCAACACAAAATAAAAGCCATCCGTAGTGACAATGGCAAAGAGTTTGTTAATGGTAAATTCGATGCGCTGTTAAAAAGATGTGGCATAAAAAGACAGTTAACAGTGCCCTACACGCCACAACAAAACGGAGTGGCAGAGAGAGCGAATCGAACGCTGGTAGAAATGGCTCGCGCTATGATGGTCCATGCAAACGTTGAAGAATCCCTATGGGCTGAAGCTGTTGCAACTGCAGCTTACATACGGAATAGGTCGCCCTCCCAGGCACTGCAAGGCACTACTCCTTATGAAGTTTGGAGCGGCCGCAAGCCATCAGTGTCTCATCTACGAATTTTTGGGTCACCCGTCTACGCGCTGGACAAATTGCATCACAAGAATTTTAAACCCAAAGGAAAAGAATATATGTTTGTTGGCTACTCTCTTACTGCAAAGGCATATCGACTGTTCGACAAAGACACTAAACAAGTGATCGAGAGGCGTGACGTCAAATTTGTTGAAAGAGAAGCGCAAAAATTAGATGCTCAATCCCCATCTAATGACGATTTTACTTCTTTTATAATTAGCAGTAACATATATGGGGATCCCAATGTTGGAGAGGCAGCGCCAGAGGAACTGCCAGAGCAGGCAGTTACAGCAGAGCCAGCAATCAATGAAGAAATCCAAAACCAAGAGCCCATAATCGATAATCATTCAGACAATGATATGGAGAATTATGAGAGTTTTGGAGATTCTGATTCAACGAGCAGCCCTGATGAAGAAGTGGACATACGACGTGGCCCAGGCAGGCCTACTCTTATTCGAACTGGAAGACCTGGAAGGCCAAGAAAGCAGTACAACGAGCTTCATATTATAACAAACTATGACATGGAAACGCCAAATACAGCTAAGCAGGCGTTGCATGGCAAACATGCGTTTGAGTGGGAGGAATCTATGAAATGTGAGTACGATGCCCTCATCGCAAACAACACCTGGTCGCTGGTTGATCTTCCACCCAATGCAAAAGTTATTGGATGCATGTGGGTATATAAAGTGAAAAGAGACAGCCAGGGTAATTGAGCGGTTCAAGTCAATTGAGCGGTTCAAGTCAAGACTAGTCGCTAAGGGTTGCAGCCAGCAATATGGCGTGAACTTCAGTGAAACATTTTCGCCAGTCATACGATATGAAAATATTAGAATGTTGTTGGCTGTAGCTGCAGAAAAAGAATTATACCTGCATCAAATGGACGTTTCAAATGCCTACCTCAACAGCGAGCTTACTGAGAGTGTCTATATGAAGCAGCCGGAACATTTTGTCAGCAAAGATTACCCAAATCGTGTTCTGAAGTTGAACAAAGCGTTGTACGGACTCAAGCAGTCAGGCAGAGCGTGGAACAGCACTCTAGATGACGCATTAAAAGACTGGGATTTAAGGCCACACAAAATGAACCATGCATGTATAAAAATATTTCTGAAGATTCGTACAATTTGATAGCTGTATATGTGGATGATTTAATAATAGCTTGTTCTAAACGCTCAGATCTAATGTACTTTAAGAAGAAGTTGCAGGAAATGTTTGATGTTCACGACAATGGTCAGTTAAATCACTTTTTAGGCATTGAAATACAGCGTGAAGGAGATTTAGGTGCTATCTCTATTTGTCAGAAACAGTATATAAGGTGCCTACTGGTGAAATACGGCATGAACGTCTGTCGTCCTGTATCGACACCTTTAGTTCCTGGATTCCAAATAAGCTGCAACGAAGGTAAATGCAGCAAAGCAGACGTGACTGGATACCAATCACTAATTGGATCACTTACGTATCTGGCCATCTCAAGTCGGCCTGATATAGCTCATTCCGTAAGTAAGCTAGCGCAACGGAATACTGATCCGCACCACGAGCATGAGTCCGCCGCAAAGCACATATTGCGCTACCTGGCAAAGACAATTGACCTAAAACTCCATTATCGAAAAACTGGTCAAGGATTGCACGCATTTGTCGATGCAGACTGGGCTAATGACAGCCTGGATAGAAAATCGTATACTGGCTTCGGATTTTATCTTGGAGGTTCAGCATTTTCTTGGGAATCAAAAAAACAAGGAGTGGTCACTCAGAGCAGTACTGAGGCTGAATATGTAGCCTTATCAACAACGGCAAAAGAGGCAACATATCTACGACGACTACTGGAAGAGACTGAGTTTCATCGTCCAACAGAGCCCGTGCAAATCTATGGTGGCAATTTGAGTGCTCAGCAAATTGCAGCTAATCCTGTACACCATAAGCGAACAAAGCATATCGATATTAAATATCATTAGAGGTTCTAGCATTAAAAATTGTTTGTATTAATTATGTTCCCACAAATGAAAATGTTGCAGATATCTTAACAAAAAATGTACACAAAGAAAAGCATCAGAAATTTGTTAAATTGCTCGGTTTGGTTGAATAAGAAATACTGTATGTCAAATTAAAATATTAACTTGAGAAGAAGTGTTAAAGTTCAAGTTCAATTATGAATTATGCCATCACTAAGATTTATGAACCAGTTCACATTTGTTCTTATTCTATGAACCTTTTGTAATTTCTCTTCACTCTAAAATAAACGTTCGTCGTGTTCACATTGTTCGTCGTGTGATCTCAGTTCTTATTTGGTTGCCTTATTATTACTTTGCCCTGTGCAGACTCTTTTACACTAACATAGATCAATTCGGTATCTAAATCTGGCAATATTATTTTTGGTCAAAATTCATGTGAAAGTGGGACCCTCAAATATCCCATATAGTCTCAGGTCGAAATTTCACACCACCAGAACTCGGTCAAAAATCAACTGGTTTTCATTAGGAGTGAATTTTTGTCATGACTCGGCCTCTAGATCCCCCAATAATTCGCTCAAAAATCAACTGCTTTTCATAAAGAGTGGCTTTTTGTTCATGGCTTAACTTATAGATCAATTCGGTATCTAAATCTGGCAATATTATTTTTGGTCAAAATTCATGTGAAAATGGGACCCTCAAATATCCCATATAGTCACAGGTCGAAATTTCACCCCACCAGAACTCGTTCAAAAATCAACAGGTTTTCATAAGGAGTGGCTTTTTGTTCATGGCTTAACTTATAGATCAATTCGGTATCTAAATCTGGCAATATTATTTTTGGTCAAAATTCATGTGACAATGGGACCCTCAAATATCCAATATAGTCACAGGTCGAAATTTCACCCCACCAGAACTCGTTCAAAAATCAACTGGTTTTCATAAGTAGTGGCTTTCTGTTCATGGTTCGGCCTCTAGACCAATTCGGCATCTATATCTGGCAACATAAATTTTGGTCAAAATTCATGTGAAAATGGGACCCTCAAATATCCCATATAGTCACAGGTCGAAATTTCACCCCACCAGAACTCGTTCAAAAATCAACTGCTTTTCATAAGGAGTGGCTTTTTGTTCATGGCTTAACTTATAGATCAATTCGGTATCTAAATCTGGCAATATTATTTTTGGTCAAAATTCATGTGAAAATGGGACCCTCAAATATCCCATATAGTCACAGGTCGAAATTTCACACCACCAGAAAACGGTCAAAAATCAACTGGTTTTCATTAGGAGTGAATTTTTGTTCATGACTCGGCCTCTAGATCCCCCTATAAATCTCTCAAAAATCAACTGGTTTTCATAAGGAGTGTCTTTTTGTTCATGGCTTAACTTATAGATCAATTCGGTATCTAAATCTGGCAATATTATTTTGGGTCAAAATTCATGTGAAAATGGGACCCTCAAATATCCCATATAGTCACAGGTCGAAATTTCACCCCACCAGAACTCGTTCAAAAATCAACTGGTTTTCATAAGGAGTGGCTTTTTGTTCATGGCTTAACTTATAGATCAATTCGGTATCTAAATCTGGCAATATTATTTTTGGTCAAAATTCATGTGAAAATGGGACCCTCAAATATCCCATATAGTCACAGGTCGAAATTTCACCCCACCAGAACTCGTTCAAAAATCAATTGGTTTTCATAAGGAGTGGCTTTTTGTTCATGGCTTAACTTATAAATCAATTCGGTATCTAAATCTGGCAATATTATTTTTGGTCAAAATACATGTGAAAATGGGACCCTCAAATATCCCATATAGTCACAGGTCGAAATTTCACCCCAACAGAGCTCGTTCAAAAATCAACTGGTTTTCATAAGGAGTGGCTTTTTGTTCATGGCTTAACTTATAGATCAATTCGGTATCTAAATCTGGCAATATTATTTTTGGTCAAAATTCATGTGAAAATGGGACCCTCAAATATCCCATATAGTCTCAGGTCGAAATTTCACACCACCAGAACTCGGTCAAAAATCAACTGGTTTTCATTAGGAGTGAATTTTTGTCATGACTCGGCCTCTAGATCCCCCAATAACTCGCTCAAAAATCAAATGCTTTTCATAAAGAGTGGCTTTTTGTTCATGGCTTAACTTATAGATCAATTCGGTATCTAAATCTGGCAATATTATTTTTGGTCAAAATTCATGTGAAAATGGGACCCTCAAATATCCCATATAGTCACAGGTCGAAATTTCACCCCACCAGAGCTCGTTCAAAAATCAACTGGTTTTCATAAGGAGTGGCTTTTTGTTCATGGCTTAACTTATAGATCAATTCGGTATCTAAATCTGGCAATATTATTTTTGGTCAAAATTCATGTGAAAATGGGACCCTTAAATATCCCATATAGTCACAGGTCGAAATTTCACACCACCAGATTTCGGTCAAAAATCAACTGCATTTCATAAGGAGTGGCTTTTTGTTCATGACTCGGCCTCTATATCCCCCTATAACTCTCTCAAAAATCAACTGGTTTTCATAAGGAGTGTCTTTTTGTTCATGGCTTAACTTATAGATCAATTCGGTATCTAAATCTTTCAATATTATTTTGGGTCTAAATTCATGGGAAAATGGGACCCTCAAATATCCCATATAGTCACAGGTCGAAATTTCACCCCACCAGAGCTCGTTCAAAAATCAACTGGTTTTCATAAGGAGTGGCTTTTTGTTCATGGCTTAACTTATAGATCAATTCGGTATCTAAATCTGGCAATATTATTTTTGGTCAAAATTCATGTGAAAATGGGACCCTCAAATATCCCATATAGTCACAGGTCGAAATTTCACCCCACCAGAGCTCGTTCAAAAATCAACTGGTTTTCATAAGGAGTGGCTTTTTGTTCATGGCTTAACTTATAGATCAATTCGGTATCTAAATCTGGCAATATTATTTTTGGTCAAAATTCATGTGAAAATGGGACCCTTAAATATCCCATATAGTCACAGGTCGAAATTTCACACCACCAGATTTCGGTCAAAAATCAACTGCATTTCATAAGGAGTGGCTTTTTGTTCATGACTCGGCCTCTATATCCCCCTATAACTCTCTCAAAAATCAACTGGTTTTCATAAGGAGTGTCTTTTTGTTCATGGCTTAACTTATAGATCAATTCGGTATCTAAATCTTTCAATATTATTTTGGGTCTAAATTCATGGGAAAATGGGACCCTCAAATATCCAATATAGTCACAGGTCGAAATTTCACCCCACCAGAACTCGTTCAAAAATCAACTGGTTTTCATAAGTAGTGGCTTTCTGTTCATGGTTCGGCCTCTAGATCAATTCGGCATCTATATCTGGCAACATAAATTTTGGTCAAAATTCATGTGAAAATGGGACCCTCAAATAACCAATATAGTCACAGGTCGAAATTTCACCCCACCAGAACTCGTTCAAAAATCAACTGGTTTTCATAAGGAGTGGCTTTTTGTTCATGGCTTAACTTATAGATCAATTCGGTATCTAAATCTGGCAATATTATTTTTGGTCAAAATTCATGTGAAAATGGGACCCTCAAATATCCCATATAGTCACAGGTCGAAATTTCACCCCACCAGAACTCGGTCAAAAATCAACTGGTTTTCATTATACCCTTGCAGAGGGTATTATAATTTTGTCGTGAAATGTGTAACGCATAGAAGGAGACATCTCCGACCCCATAAAGTATATATATTCTTGATCAGCATCAACAGCCGAGTCGATATAGCCATGTCCGTCTGTCCGTCTGTCCGTCTGTCCGTCTGTCCGTCTGTCTGTTTCTATGCGAACTAGTCCCTCAGTTTTAAAGCTATCTTAATGAAACTTTGCAGAAGTCCCTATTTCTGTTGCACGCAGCACATATGTCAAAACCAGCTGGATCGGACCACTATATCATATAGCTGCCATAGGAACGATCGGTCGAAAATTAAGTTTTTGTATGAAAAAACCTTTTGTTTATCAAGATATCTTGACCAAACTCGACATTTATTAGTTTTACTATGCTCCTCATATATATGCAAAATTCTATTAAGATCGGACCACTATATCATATAGCCGCCATAGGAACGATCGGTCGAAAATTAAGTTTTTGTATGAAAAAACATTTTGTTTGTCAAGATATCTTGACCAAACTCGGCATTTATTAGTTTTACTAAGCTCCTCATATATATGCAAAATCCTATTAAGATCGGACCACTATATCATATAGCTGCCATAGGAACGATCGGTCGAAAATTAAGTTTTTGTATGAAAAAACCTTTTGTTTATCAAGATATCTTGACCAAACTCGACATTTATTAGTTTTACTATGCTCCTCATATATATGCAAAATTCTATTAAGATCGGACCACTATATCATATAGCCGCCATAGGAACGATCGGTCGAAAATTAAGTTTTTGTATGAAAAAACATTTTGTTTGTCAAGATATCTTGATCAAACTCGGCATTTATTAGTTTTACTAAGCTCCTCATATATATGCAAAATCCTATTAAGATCGGACCACTATATCATATAGCTGCCATAGGAACGATCGGTCGAAAATTAAGTTTTTGTATGAAAAAACATTTTGTTTGTCAAGATATCTTGACCAAACTAGGCATTTATTAGTTTTACTAAGCTCCTCATATATATGCAAAATCCTATTAAGATCGGACCACTATATCATATAGCTGCCATAGGAACGATCGGTCGAAAATTAAGTTTTTGTATGAAAAAACCTTTTGTTTATCAATATACCTTGACCAAACTCGGCCTTAACCATTTTCTCGGCATTAAAAGGTTGGGTCTGCAAGGGTATTAGATCTTCGGCATGCCGAAGATAGCCCTTCTTTCTCGTTAGGAGTGAATTTTTGTTCATGACTCGGCCTCTAGATCCCCCAATAACTCGCTCAAAAATCAACTGCTTTTCATAAGGAGTGTCTTTTTGTTCATGGCTTAACTTATAGATCAATTCGGTATCTAAATCTGGCAATATTATTTTGGGTCAAAATTCATGTGAAAATGGGACCCTCAAATATCCCATATAGTCACAGGTCGAAATTTCACCCCACCAGAACTCGTTCAAAAATCAACTGGTTTTCATAAGGAGTGGCTTTTTGTTCATGGCTTGACTTATAGATCAATTCGGTATCTAAATCTGGCAATATTATTTTTGGTCAAAATTCATGTGAAAATGGGACCCTCAAATATCCCATATAGTCACAGGTCGAAATTTCACCCCACCAGAACTCGTTCAAAAATAAACTGGTTTTCATAAGGAGTGGCTTTTTGTTCATGGCTTAACTTATAGATCAATTCGGTATCTAAATCTGGCAATATTATTTTTGGTCAAAATTCATGTGAAAATGGGACCCTCAAATATCCCATATAGTCACAGGTCGAAATTTCACCCCACCAGAGCTCGTTCAAAAATCAACTGGT
Source organism: Drosophila littoralis (assembly GCA_018903485.1). NCBI lineage: Eukaryota > Metazoa > Arthropoda > Insecta > Diptera > Drosophilidae > Drosophila > Drosophila littoralis. The sequence goes on along the minus strand of JAEIGF010000270.1, from coordinate 196,136 downwards.
TTTCATAAGGAGTGGCTTTTTGTTCATGGCTTAACTTATAGATCAATTCGGTATCTAAATCTGGCAATATTATTTTGGGTCAAAATTCATGTGAAAATGGGACCCTCAAATATCCCATATAGTCTCAGGTCGAAATTTCACACCACCAGAACTCGGTCAAAAATCAACTGGTTTTCATTAGGAGTGAATTTTTGTCATGACTCGGCCTCTAGATCCCCCAATAACTCGCTCAAAAATCAACTGCTTTTCATAAAGAGTGGCTTTTTGTTCATGGCTTAACTTATAGATCAATTCGGTATCTAAATCTGGCAATATTATTTTTGGTCAAAATTCATGTGAAAATGGGACCCTCAAATATCCCATATAGTCACAGGTCGAAATTTCACCCCACTAGAACTCGTTCAAAAATCAACTGGTTTTCATAAGGAGTGGCTTTTTGTTCATGGCTTAACTTATAGATCAATTCGGTATCTAAATCTAGCAATATTATTTTTGGTCAAAATTCATGTGAAAATGGGACCCTCAAATATCCAATATAGTCACAGGTCGAAATTTCACCCCACCAGAACTCGTTCAAAAATCAACTGGTTTTTATAAGTAGTGGCTTTCTGTTCATGGTTCGGCCTCTAGATCAATTCGGCATCTATATCTGGCAACATAAATTTTGGTCAAAATTCATGTGAAAATGGGACCCTCAAATATCCCATATAGTCACAGGTCGAAATTTCACCCCACCAGAACTCGTTCAAAAATCAACTGGTTTTCATAAGGAGTGGCTTTTTGTGCATGGCTTAACTTATAGATCATTTCGGTATCTAAATCTGGCAATATTATTTTTGGTCAAAATTCATGTGAAAATGGGACCCTCAAATATCCCATATAGTCACAGGTCGAAATTTCACACCACCAGAACTCGGTCAAAAATCAACTGGTTTTCATTAGGAGTGAATTTTTATTCATGACTCGGCCTCTAGATACCCCAATATCTCGCTCAAAAATCAACTGCTTTTCATAAAGAGTGGCTTTTTGTTCATGGCTTAACTTATAGATCAATTCGGTATCTAAATCTGGCAATATTATTTTTGGTCAAAATTCATGTGAAAATGGGACCCTCAAATATCCCATATAGTCACAGGTCGTAATTTCACCCCACCAGAGCTCGTTCAAAAATCAACTGGTTTTCATAAGGAGTGGCTTATTGTTCATGGCTTAACTTATAGATCAATTCGGTATCTAAATCTGGCAATATTATTTTTGGTCAAAATTCATGTGAAAATGGGACCCTCAAATATCCCATATAGTCACAGGTCGAAATTTCACCCCACCAGAGCTCGTTCAAATATCAACTGGTTTTCATAAGGAGTGGCTTTTTGTTCATGGCTTAACTTATAGATCAATTCGGTATCTAAATCTGGCAATATTATTTTTGGTCAAATTCATGTGAAAATGGGACCCTCAAATATCCCATATAGTCTCAGGTCGAAATTTCACACCACCAGAACTCGGTCAAAAATCAACTGGTTTCCATTAGGAGTGAATTTTTGTCATGACTCGGCCTCTAGATCCCCCTATAAATCTCTCAAAAATCAACTGGTTTTCATAAGGAGTGTCTTTTTGTTCATGGCTTAACTTATAGATCAATTCGGTATCTAAATCTGGCAATATTATTTTTGGTCAAAATTCATGAGAAAATGGGACCCTCAAATATCCCATATAGTCACAGGTCGAAATTTCACCCCACCAGAACTCGTTCAAAAATCAACTGGTTTTCATAAGGAGTGGCTTTTTGTTCATGGCTTAACTTATAGATCAATTCGGTATCTAAATCTGACAATATTATTTTTGGTCAAAATTCATGTGAAAATGGGACCCTCAAATATCCCATATAGTCACAGGTCGAAATTTAACCCCACCAGAGCTCGTTCAAGTATCAACTGGTTTTCATAAGGAGTGGCTTTTTGTTCATGGCTTAACTTATAGATCAATTCGGTATCTAAATCTGGCAATATTATTTTTGGTCAAAATTCATGTGAAAATGGGACCCTCAAATATCCCATATAGTCACAGGTCGAAATTTCACCCCACCAGAGCTCGTTCAAAAATCAACTGGTTTTCATAAGGAGTGGCTTTTTGTTCATGGCTTAACTTATAGATCAATTCGGTATCTAAATCTGACAATATTTTTTTTTTGGGCAAAATTCATGTGAAAATGGGACCCTCAAATATCCCATATAGTCTCAGGTCGAAATTTCACACCACCAGAACTCGGTCAAAAATCAACTGGTTTTCATTAGGAGTGAATTTTTGTCATGACTCGGCCTCTAGATCCCCCTATAAATCTCTCAAAAATCAACTGGTTTTCATAAGGAGTGTCTTTTTGTTCATGGCTTAACTTATAGATCAATTCGGTATCTAAATCTGGCAATATTATTTTTGGTCAAAATTCATGTGAAAATGGGACCCTCAAATATCCCATATAGTCACAGGTCGTAATTTCACCCCACCAGAGCTCGTTCAAAAATCAACTGGTTTTCATAAGGAGTGGCTTTTTGTTCATGGCTTAACTTATAGATCAATTCGGTATCTAAATCTGACAATATTTTTTTTTTGGGCAAAATTCATGTGAAAATGGGACCCTCAAATATCCCATATAGTCACAGGTCGAAATTTCACCCCACCAGAGCTCGTTCAAATATCAACTGGTTTTCATAAGGAGTGGCTTTTTGTTCATGGCTTAACTTATAGATCAATTCGGTATCTAAATCTGGCAATATTATTTTTGGTCAAAATTCATGTGAAAATGGGACCCTCAAATATCCCATATAGTCTCAGGTCGAAATTTCACACCACCAGAACTCGGTCAAAAATCAACTGGTTTTCATTAGGAGTGAATTTTTGTCATGACTCGGCCTCTAGATCCCCCTATAAATCTCTCAAAAATCAACTGGTTTTCATAAGGAGTGTCTTTTTGTTCATGGCTTAACTTATAGATCAATTCGGTATCTAAATCTGGCAATATTATTTTTGGTCAAAATTCATGTGAAAATGGGACCCTCAAATATCCCATATAGTCACAGGTCGAAATTTCACCCCACCAGAACTCGTTCAAAAATCAACTGGTTTTCATAAGGAGTGGCTTTCTGTTCATGGCTTAACTTATAGATCAATTCGGTATCTAAATCTGGCAATATTATTTTTGGTCAAAATTCATGTGAAAATGGGACCCTCAAATATCCCATATAGTAACAGGTCGAAATTTCACCCCACCAGAACTCGTTCAAAAATCAACTGGTTTTCATAAGGAGTGGCTTTTTGTTCATGGCTTAACTTATAGATCAATTCGGTATCTAAATCTGGCAATATTATTTTTGGTCAAAATTCATGTGAAAATGGGACCCTCAAATATCCCATATAGTCACAGGTCGAAATTTCACCCCACCAGAGCTCGTTCAAAAATCAACTGGTTTTCATAAGGAGTGGCTTTTTGTTCATGGCTTAACTTATAGATCAATTCGGTATCTAAATCTGGCAATATTATTTTTGGTCAAAATTCATGTGAAAATGGGACCCTCAAATATCCCATATAGTCTCAGGTCGAAATTTCACACCACCAGAACTCGGTCAAAAATCAACTGGTTTTCATTAGGAGTGAATTTTTGTCATGACTCGGCCTCTAGATCCCCCAATAACTCGCTCAAAAATCAACTGCTTTTCATAAAGAGTGGCTTTTTGTTCATGGCTTAACTTATAGATCAATTCGATATCTAAATCTGGCAATATTATTTTTGGTCAAAATTCATGTGAAAATGGGACCCTCAAATATCCCATATAGAAGCAGGTCGCAATTTCCCAGCACCAGAAGACGGTCAAAAATCAACCGCTTTTCTTAAGAAGTGTCTTTTTGTTCATGGCTTGGCTTTTAGATCAATTCGGCATCTAAATCTGACAATATTATTTTTGGTCAAAATTCATTTGAAAATGGGACCCTCAAATATCCAATATAGTCACAGGTCGAATTTTCACCCCACCAGAACTCGTTCAAATATCAACTGGTTTTCATAAGGAGTGGCTTTTTGTTCATGGCTGAACTTATAGATCAATTCGGTATCTAAATCTGGCAATATTATTTTTGGTCAAAATTCATGTGAAAATGGGACCCTCAAATATCCCATATAGTCTCAGGTCGAAATTTCACACCACCAGAACTCGGTCAAAAATCAACTGGTTTTCATTAGGAGTGAATTTTTGTCATGACTCGGCCTCTAGATCCCCCAATAACTCGCTCAAAAATCAACTGCTTTTCATAAAGAGTGGCTTTTTGTTCATGGCTTAACTTATAGATCAATTCGGTACCTAAATCTGGCAACATTATTTTTGGTTAAAATTCATGTGAAAATGGGATCCTCAAATATCCCATATAGTCACAGGTCGAAATTTCACCCCACCAGAACTCGTTCAAAAATCAACTGGTTTTCATAAGGAGTGGCTTTTTGTTCATGGCTTAACTTATAGATCAATTCGGTATCTAAATCTGGCAATATTATTTTTGGTCAAAATTCATGTGAAAATGGGACCCTCAAATATCCCATATAGTCACAGGTCGAAATTTCACCCCACCAGAGCTCGTTCAAATATCAACTGGTTTTCATAAGGAGTGGCTTTTTGTTCATGGCTGAACTTATAGATCAATTCGGTATCTAAATCTGGCAATATTATTTTTGGTCAAAATTCATGTGAAAATGGGACCCTCAAATATCCCATATAGTCTCAGGTCGAAATTTCACACCACCAGAACTCGGTCAAAAATCAACTGGTTTTCATTAGGAGTGAATTTTTATCATGACTCGGCCTCTAGATCCCCCAATAACTCGCTCAAAAATCAACTGCTTTTCATAAAGAGTGGCTTTTTGTTCATGGCTTAACTTATAGATCAATTCGGTATCTAAATCTGGCAATATTATTTTTGGTCAAAATTCATGTGAAAATGGGACCCTCAAATATCCCATATAGTCACAGGTCGAAATTTCACCCCACCAGAACTCGTTCAAAAATCAACTGCTTTTCATAAGGAGTGGCTTTTTGTTCATGGCTTAACTTATAGATCAATTCGGTATCTAAATCTGGCAATATTATTTTTGGTCAAAATTCATGTGAAAATGGGACCCTCAAATATCCCATATAGTCACAGGTCGAAATTTCACACCACCAGAAAACGGTCAAAAATCAACTGGTTTTCATTAGGAGTGAATTTTTGTTCATGACTCGGCCTCTAGATCCCCCTATAAATCTCTCAAAAATCAACTGGTTTTCATAAGGAGTGTCTTTTTGTTCATGGCTTAACTTATAGATCAATTCGGTATCTAAATCTTTCAATATTATTTTGGGTCTAAATTCATGTGAAAATGGGACCCTCAAATATCCCATATAGTCACAGGTCGAAATTTCACCCCACCAGAACTCGTTCAAAAATCAACTGGTTTTCATAAGTAGTGGCTTTCTGTTCATGGTTCGGCCTCTAGATCAATTCGGCATCTATATCTGGCAACATAAATTTTGGTCAAAATTCATGTGAAAATGGGACCCTCAAATATCCCATATAGTCACAGGTCGAAATTTCACCCCACCAGAACTCGTTCAAAAATCAACTGCTTTTCATAAGGAGTGGCTTTTTGTTCATGGCTTAACTTATAGATCAATTCGGTATCTAAATCTGGCAATATTATTTTTGGTCAAAATTCATGTGAAAATGGGACCCTCAAATATCCCATATAGTCACAGGTCGAAATTTCACACCACCAGAAAACGGTCAAAAATCAACTGGTTTTCATTAGGAGTGAATTTTTGTTCATGACTCGGCCTCTAGATCCCCCTATAAATCTCTCAAAAATCAACTGGTTTTCATAAGGAGTGTCTTTTTGTTCATGGCCTAACTTATAGATCAATTCAGTATCTAAATCTGGCAATATTATTTTGGGTCAAAATTCATGTGAAAATGGGACCCTCAAATATCCCATATAGTCACAGGTCGAAATTTCACCCCACCAGAACTCGTTCAAAAATCAACTGGTTTTCATAAGGAGTGGCTTTTTGTTCATGGCTTAACTTATAGATCAATTCGGTATCTAAATCTGGCAATATTATTTTTGGTCAAAATTCATGTGAAAATGGGACCCTCAAATATCCCATATAGTCACAGGTCGAAATTTCACCCCACCAGAGCTCGTTCAAATATCAACTGGTTTTCATAAGGAGTGGCTTTTTGTTCATGGCTGAACTTATAGATCAATTCGGTATCTAAATCTGGCAATATTATTTTTGGTCAAAATTCATGTGAAAATGGGACCCTCAAATATCCCATATAGTCTCAGGTCGAAATTTCACACCACCAGAACTCGGTCAAAAATCAACTGGTTTTCATTAGGAGTGAATTTTTGTCATGACTCGGCCTCTAGATACCCCAATAACTCGCTAAAAAATCAACTGCTTTTCATAAAGAGTGGCTTTTTGTTCATGGCTTAACTTATAGATCAATTCGGTACCTAAATCTGGCAATATTATTTTTGGTCAAAATTCATGTGAAAATGGGACCCTCAAATATCCCATATAGTCACAGGTCGAAATTTCACCCCACCAGAGCTCGTTCAAATATCAACTGGTTTTCATAAGGAGTGGCTTTTTGTTCATGGCTTAACTTATAGATCAATTCGGTATCTAAATCTGGCAATATTATTTTTGGTCAAAATTCATGTGAAAATGGGACCCTCAAATATCCCATATAGTCACAGGTCGAAATTTCACCCCACCAGAGCTCGTTCAAATATCAACTGGTTTTCATAAGGAGTGGCTTTTTGTTCATGGCTTAACTTATAGATCAATTCGGTATCTAAATCTGGCAATATTATTTTTGGTCAAAATTCATGTGACAATGGGACCCTCAAATATCCAATATAGTCACAGGTCGAAATTTCACCCCACCAGAACTCGTTCAAAAATCAACTGGTTTTCATAAGTAGTGGCTTTCTGTTCATGGTTCGGCCTCTAGATCAATTCGGCATCTATATCTGGCAACATAAATTTTGGTCAAAATTCATGTGAAAATGGGACCCTCAAATATCCCATATAGTCACAGGTCGAAATTTCACCCCACCAGAACTCGTTCAAAAATCAACTGCTTTTCATAAGGAGTGGCTTTTTGTTCATGGCTTAACTTATAGATCAATTCGGTATCTAAATCTGGCAATATTATTTTTGGTCAAAATTCATGTGAAAATGGGACCCTCAAATATCCCATATAGTCACAGGTCGAAATTTCACACCACCAGAAAACGGTCAAAAATCAACTGGTTTTCATTAGGAGTGAATTTTTGTTCATGACTCGGCCTCTAGATCCCCCTATAAATCTCTCAAAAATCAACTGGTTTTCATAAGGAGTGTCTTTTTGTTCATGGCCTAACTTATAGATCAATTCGGTATCTAAATCTGGCAATATTATTTTGGGTCAAAATTCATGTGAAAATGGGACCCTCAAATATCCCATATAGTCACAGGTCGAAATTTCACCCCACCAGAACTCGTTCAAAAATCAACTGGTTTTCATAAGGAGTGGCTTTTTGTTCATGGCTTAACTTATAGATCAATTCGGTATCTAAATCTGGCAATATTATTTTTGGTCAAAATTCATGTGAAAATGGGACCCTCAAATATCCCATATAGTCACAGGTTGAAATTTCACCCCACCAGAACTCGTTCAAAAATCAACTGGTTTTCATAAGGAGTGGCTTTTTGTTCATGGCTTAACTTATAGATCAATTCGGTATCTAAATCTGGCAATATTATTTTTGGTCAAAATTCATGTGAAAATGGGACCCTCAAATATCCCATATAGTCACAGGTCGAAATTTCACCCCAACAGAGCTCGTTCAAAAATCAACTGGTTTTCATAAGGAGTGGCTTTTTGTTCATGGCTTAACTTATAGATCAATTCGGTATCTAAATCTGGCAATATTATTTTTGGTCAAAATTCATGTGAAAATGGGACCCTCAAATATCCCATATAGTCTCAGGTCGAAATTTCACACCACCAGAACTCGGTCAAAAATCAACTGGTTTTCATTAGGAGTGAATTTTTGTCATGACTCGGCCTGTAGATCCCCCAATAACTCGCTCAAAAATCAAATGCTTTTCATAAAGAGTGGCTTTTTGTTCATGGCTTAACTTATAGATCAATTCGGTATCTAAATCTGGCAATATTATTTTTGGTCAAAATTCATGTGAAAATGGGACCCTCAAATATCCCATATAGTCACAGGTCGAAATTTCACCCCACCAGAGCTCGTTCAAAAATCAACTGGTTTTCATAAGGAGTGGCTTTTTGTTCATGGCTTAACTTATAGATCAATTCGGTATCTAAATCTGGCAATATTATTTTTGGTCAAAATTCATGTGAAAATGGGACCCTTAAATATCCCATATAGTCACAGGTCGAAATTTCACACCACCAGATTTCGGTCAAAAATCAACTGCATTTCATAAGGAGTGGCTTTTTGTTCATGACTCGGCCTCTAGATCCCCCTATAACTCTCTCAAAAATCAACTGGTTTTCATAAGGAGTTTCTTTTTGTTCATGGCTTAACTTATAGATCAATTCGGTATCTAAATCTTTCAATATTATTTTGGGTCTAAATTCATGTGAAAATGGGACCCTCAAATATCCCATATAGTCACAGGTCGAAATTTCACCCCACCAGAGCTCGTTCAAAAATCAACTGGTTTTCATAAGGAGTGTCTTTTTGTTCATGGCTTAACTTATAGATCAATTCGGTATCTAAATCTTTCAATATTATTTTGGGTCTAAATTCATGTGAAAATGGGACCCTCAAATATCCCATATAGGCACAGGTCGAAAATTCACCCCACCAGAACTCGTTCAAAAATCAACTGGTTTTCATAAGTAGTGGCTTTCTGTTCATGGTTCGGCCTCTAGATCAATTCGGCATCTATATCTGGCAACATAAATTTTGGTCAAAATTCATGTGAAAATGGGACCCTCAAATATCCAATATAGTCACAGGTCGAAATTTCACCCCACCAGAACTCGTTCAAAAATCAACTGGTTTTCATAAGGAGTTGCTTTTTGTTCATGGCTTAACTTATAGATCAATTCGGTATCTAAATCTGGCAATATTATTTTTGGTCAAAATTCATGTGAAAATGGGACCCTCAAATATCCCATATAGTCACAGGTCGAAATTTCACACCACCAGAACTCGGTCAAAAATCAACTGGTTTTCATTAGGAGTGAATTTTTGTTCATGACTCGGCCTCTAGATCCCCCTATAACTCTCTCAAAAATCAACTGGATTTCATAAGGAGTGTCTTTTTGTTCATGGCTTAACTTATAGATCAATTCGGTATCTAAATCTGGCAATATTATTTTGGGTCAAAATTCATGTGAAAATGGGACCCTCAAATATCCCATATAGTCACAGGTCGAAATTTCACCCCACCAGAACTCGTTCAAAAATCAACTGGTTTTCATAAGGAGTGGCTTTTTGTTCATGGCTTAACTTATAGATCAATTCGGTATCTAAATCTGGCAATATTATTTTTGGTCAAAATTCATGTGAAAATGGGACCCTCAAATATCCCATATAGTCACAGGTCGAAATTTCACCCCACCAGAACTCGTTCAAAAATAAACTGGTTTTCATAAGGAGTGGCTTTTTGTTCATGGCTTAACTTATAGATCAATTCGGTATCTAAATCTGGCAATATTATTTTTCGTCAAAATTCATGTGAAAATGGGACCCTCAAATATCCCATATAGTCACAGGTCGAAATTTCACCCCACCAGAGCTCGTTCAAAAATCAACTGGTTTTCATAAGGAGTGGCTTTTTGTTCATGGCTTAACTTATAGATCAATTCGGTATCTAAATCTGGCAATATTATTTTTGGTCAAAATTCATGTGAAAATGGGACCCTCAAATATCCCATATAGTCTCAGGTCGAAATTTCACACCACCAGAACTCGGTCAAAAATCAACTAGTTTTCATTAGGAGTGAATTTTTGTCATGACTCGGCCTCTAGATCCCCCAATAACTCGCTCAAAAATCAACTGCTTTTCATAAAGAGTGGCTTTTTGTTCATGGCCTAACTTATAGATCAATTCGGTATCTAAATCTGGCAATATTATTTTTGGTCAAAATTCATGTGAAAATGGGACCCTCAAATATCCCATATAGTCACAGGTCGAAATTTCACCCCACCAGAGCTCGATCAAAAATCAACTGGTTTTCATAAGGAGTTGCTTTTTGTTCATGGCTTAACTTATAGATCAATTCGGTATCTAAATCTGGCAATATTATTTTTGGTCAAAATTCATGTGAAAATGCGACCCTCAAATATCCCATATAGTCACAGGTCGAAACTTCACCCCACCAGAACTCGTTCAAAAATCAACTGGTTTTCATAAGTAGTGGCTTTCTGTTCATGGTTCGGCCTCTAGATCGATTCGGCATCTATATCTGGCAACATAAATTTTGGTCAAAATTCATGTGAAAATAAGGAGTGGCTTTTTGTTCATGGCTTAACTTATAGATAAATTCGGTATCTAAACCTGGCAATAGTATTTTTGGTCAAAATTCATATGAAAATGGGACCCTCAAATATCCCATATAGTCAAAGATCGAAATTTCACCCCACCAGAACTAGTTCAAAAATCAACTGGTTTTCATAAGTAGTGGCTTTCTGTTCATGACTCGGCCTCTAGATCACCCCCATAACTCGCTCAAAAATCAACTGGTTTTCGTAAGTAGTAGCTTTTTGTTCATGGTTCGGCCTCTAGATCAACTCGGCATCTATATCTGGCAACATAAATTTAGGTCAAAATTCATGTGAAAATGGGACCCTCAAATATCCCATATAGTCACAGGTCGAAATTTCACCCCACCAGAACTCGTTCAAAAATCAACTGGTTTTCATAAGGAGTGGCTTTTTGTTCATGGCTTAACTGATAGATTAATTCGGTATCTAAATCTGGCAATATTATTTTTGGTCAAAATTCATGTGAAAATGGGACCCTCAAATATCCAATATAGTCACAGGTCGAAATTTCACACCACCAGAACTCGGTCAAAAATCAACTGCTTTTCATAATGAGTGGCTTTTTGTTCATTACTCGGCCTCTAGATCACCCCCATAACTCGCTCAAAAATCATCTGGTTTTCATAAGTAGTGGCTTTCTGTTCATGGTTCGGCCTCTAGATCAATTCGGCATCTAAATCTGGCAACATCATTTTTGATCAAAATTCATGTGAAAATGCGACCCTCAAATATCCCATATAGTCACAGGTCGAAATTTCCCAGCTCCAGAAGTCGGTAAAAAATCAACTGGTTTTCATTAGGAGTGAATTTTTGTTCATGACTCGGCCTCTAGATCCCCCTATAACTCGCTCAAAAATCAACTGCTATTCATAAGGAGTGGCTTTTTGTTCATGGCTTAACTTATAGATCAATTCGGTATCTAAATCTGGCAATATTATTTTTGGTCAAAATTCATGTGAAAATGGGACCCTCAAATATCCAATATAGTCACAGGTCGAAATTTCACCCCACCAGAACTCGTTCAAAAATCAACTGGTTTTCATAAGTAGTGGCTTTCTGTTCATGGTTCGGCCTCTAGATCAATTCGGCATCTATATCTGGCAACATAAATTTTGGTCAAAATTCATGTGAAAATGGGACCCTCAAATATCCAATATAGTCACAGGTCGAAATTTCACCCCACCAGAACTCGTTCAAAAATCAACTGGTTTTCATAAGGAGTGGCTTTTTGTTCATGGCTTAACTTATAGATCAATTCGGTATCTAAATCTGGCAATATTATTTTTGGTCAAAATTCATGTGAAAATGGGACCCTCAAATATCCCATATAGTCTCAGTTCGAAATTTCACACCACCAGAACTCGGTCAAAAATCAACTAGTTTTCATTAGGAGTGAATTTTTGTCATGACTCGGCCTCTAGATCCCCCAATAACTCGCTCAAAAATCAACTGCTTTTCATAAAGAGTGGCTTTTTGTTCATGGCCTAACTTATAGATCAATTCGGTATCTAAATCTGGCAATATTATTTTGGGTCAAAATTCATGTGAAAATGGGACCCTCAAATATCCCATATAGTCACAGGTCGAAATTTCACCCCACCAGAACTCGTTCAAAAATCAACTGGTTTTCATAAGGAGTAGCTTTTTGTTCATGGCTTAACTTCGAGATCAATTCGGTATCTAAATCTGGCAACATCATTTTTGGACAAAATTCATGTGAAAATGATACCCCAAATATCCCATACAGTCACAGGTCGAAATTTCACCCCACCAGAACTCGTTCAAAAATCAACTGGTTTTCATAAGGAGTTGCTTTTTGTTCATGGCTTAACTTATAGATCAATTCGGTATCTAAATCTGGCAATATTATTTTTGGTCAAAATTCATGTGAAAATGCGACCCTCAAATATCCCATATAGTCACAGGTCGAAACTTCACCCCACCAGAACTCGTTCAAAAATCAACTGGTTTTCATAAGTAGTGGCTTTCTGTTCATGGTTCGGCCTCTAGATCGATTCGGCATCTATATCTGGCAACATAAATTTTGGTCAAAATTCATGTGAAAATAAGGAGTGGCTTTTTGTTCATGGCTTAACTTATAGATAAATTCGGTATCTAAACCTGGCAATAGTATTTTTGGTCAAAATTCATATGAAAATGGGACCCTCAAATATCCCATATAGTCAAAGATCGAAATTTCACCCCACCAGAACTAGTTCAAAAATCAACTGGTTTTCATAAGTAGTGGCTTTCTGTTCATGACTCGGCCTCTAGATCACCCCCCATAACTCGCTCAAAAATCAACTGGTTTTCATAAGTAGTAGCTTTTTGTTCATGGTTCGGCCTCTAGATCAACTCGGCATCTATATCTGGCAACATAAATTTAGGTCAAAATTCATGTGAAAATGGGACCCTCAAATATCCCATATAGTCACAGGTCGAAATTTCACCCCACCAGAACTCGTTCAAAAATCAACTGGTTTTCATAAGGAGTGGCTTTTTGTTCATGGCTTAACTGATAGATTAATTCGGTATCTAAATCTGGCAATATTATTTTTGGTCAAAATTCATGTGAAAATGGGACCCTCAAATATCCAATATAGTCACAGGTCGAAATTTCACACCACCAGAACTCGGTCAAAAATCAACTGCTTTTCATAATGAGTGGCTTTTTGTTCATTACTCGGCCTCTAGATCACCCCCATAACTCGCTCAAAAATCATCTGGTTTTCATAAGTAGTGGCTTTCTGTTCATGGTTCGGCCTCTAGATCAATTCGGCATCTAAATCTGGCAACATCATTTTTGATCAAAATTCATGTGAAAATGCGACCCTCAAATATCCCATATAGTCACAGGTCGAAATTTCCCAGCTCCAGAAGTCGGTAAAAAATCAACTGGTTTTCATTAGGAGTGAATTTTTGTTCATGACTCGGCCTCTAGATCCCCCTATAACTCGCTCAAAAATCAACTGCTATTCATAAGGAGTGGCTTTTTGTTCATGGCTTAACTTATAGATCAATTCGGTATCTAAATCTGGCAATATTATTTTTGGTCAAAATTCATGTGAAAATGGGACCCTCAAATATCCAATATAGTCACAGGTCGAAATTTCACCCCACCAGAACTCGTTCAAAAATCAACTGGTTTTCATAAGTAGTGGCTTTCTGTTCATGGTTCGGCCTCTAGATCAATTCGGCATCTATATCTGGCAACATAAATTGTGGTCAAAATTCATGTGAAAATGGGACCCTCAAATATCCCATATAGTCACAGGTCGAAATTTCACCCCACCAGAACTCGTTCAAAAATCAACTGGTTTTCATAAGGAGTGGCTTTTTGTTCATGGCTTAACTTATAGATCAATTCGGTATCTAAATCTGGCAATATTATTTTTGGTCAAAATTCATGTGAAAATGGGACCCTCAAATATCCCATATAGTCACAGGTCGAAATTTCACACCACCAGAACTCGGTCAAAAATCAACTGGTTTTCATTAGGAGTGAATTTTTGTTCATGACTCGGCCTCTAGATCCCCCTATAACTCTCTCAAAAATCAACTGGTTTTCATAAGGAGTGTCTTTTTGTTCATGGCTTAACTTATAGATCAATTCGGTATCTAAATCTGGCAATATTATTTTGGGTCAAAATTCATGTGAAAATGGGACCCTCAAATATCCCATATAGTCACAGGTCGAAATTTCACCCCACCAGAACTCGTTCAAAAATCAACTGGTTTTCATAAGGAGTGGCTTTTTGTTCATGGCTTGACTTATAGATCAATTCGGTATCTAAATCTGGCAATATTATTTTTGGTCAAAATTCATGTGAAAATGGGACCCTCAAATATCCCATATAGTCACAGGTCGAAATTTCACCCCACCAGAACTCGTTCAAAAATCAACTGGTTTTCATAAGGAGTGGCTTTTTGTTCATGGCTTAACTTATAGATCAATTCGGTATCTAAATCTGGCAATATTATTTTTGGTCAAAATTCATGTGAAAATGGGACCCTCAAATATCCCATATAGTCACAGGTCGAAATTTCACCCCACCAGAGCTCGTTCAAAAATCAACTGGTTTTCATAAGGAGTGGCTTTTTGTTCATGGCTTAACTTATAGATCAATTCGGTATCTAAATCTGGCAATATAATTTTGGGTCAAAATGCATGTGAAAATGCGACCCTCAAATATCCCATATAGTCACAGGTCGAAACTTCACCCCACCAGAACTCGTTCAAAAATCAACTGGTTTTCATAAGTAGTGGCTTTCTGTTCATGGTTCGGGCCTCTAGATCGATTCGGCATCTATATCTGGCAACATAAATTTTGGTCAAAATTCATGTGAAAATAAGGAGTGGCTTTTTGTTCATGGCTTAACTTATAGATAAATTCGGTATCTAAACCTGGCAATAGTATTTTTGGTCAAAATTCATATGAAAATGGGACCCTCAAATATCCCATATAGTCAAAGATCGAAATTTCACCCCACCAGAACTAGTTCAAAAATCAACTGGTTTTCATAAGTAGTGGCTTTCTGTTCATGACTCGGCCTCTAGATCACCCCCATAACTCGCTCAAAAATCAACTGGTTTTCATAAGTAGAAGCTTTTTTTTATGGTTCGGCCTCTAGATCAACTCGGCATCTATATCTGGCAACATAAATTTAGGTCAAAATTCATGTGAAAATGGGACCCTCAAATATCCCATATAGTCACAGGTCGAAATTTCACGCCACCAGAACTCGTTCAAAAATCCACTGGTTTTCATAAGGAGTGGCTTTTTGTTCATGGCTTAACTGATAGATTAATTCGGTATCTAAATCTGGCAATATTATTTTTGGTCAAAATTCATGTGAAAATGGGACCCTCAAATATCCAATATAGTCACAGGTCGAAATTTCACACCACCAGAACTCGGTCAAAAATCAACTGCTTTTCATAAGGAGTGGCTTTTTGTTCATGACTCGGCCTCTAGATCACCCCCATAACTCGCTCAAAAATCATCTGGTTTTCATAAGTAGTGGCTTTCTGTTCATGGTTCGGCCTCTAGATCAATTCGGCATCTATATCTGGCAACATAAATTTTGGTCAAAATTCATGTGAAAATGGGACCCTCAAATATCCAATATAGTCACAGGTCGAAATTTCACCCCACCAGAACTCGTTCAAAAATCAACTGGTTTTCATAAGGAGTGGCTTTTTGTTCATGGCTTAACTTATAGATCAATTCGGTATCTAAATCTGGCAATATTATTTTTGGTCAAAATTCATGTGAAAATGGGACCCTCAAATATCCCATATAGTCACAGGTCGAAATTTCACCCCACCAGAACTCGTTCAAAAATCAACTGGTTTTCATAAGGAGTGGCTTTTTGTTCATGGCTTGACTTATAGATCAATTCGGTATCTAAATCTGGCAATATTATTTTTGGTCAAAATTCATGTGAAAATGGGACCCTCAAATATCCCATATAGTCACAGGTCGAAATTTCACCCCACCAGAACTCGTTCAAAAATCAACTGGTTTTCATAAGGAGATGCCTTTTGTTCATGGCTTAACTTATAGATCAATTCGGTATCTAAATCTGGCAATATTATTTTTGGTCAAAATTCATGTGAAAATGGGACCCTCAAATATCCCATATAGTCACAGGTCGAAATTTCACCCCACCAGAGCTCGTTCAAAAATCAACTGGTTTTCATAAGGAGTGGCTTTTTGTTCATGGCTTAACTTATAGATCAATTCGGTATCTAAATCTGGCAATATTATTTTTGGTCAAAATTCATGTGAAAATGGGACCCTCAAATATCCCATATAGTCTCAGGTCGAAATTTCACACCACCAGAACTCGGTCAAAAATCAACTAGTTTTCATTAGGAGTGAATTTTTGTCATGACTCGGCCACTAGATCCCCCAATAACTCGCTCAAAAATCAACTGCTTTTCATAAAGAGTGGCTTTTTGTTCATGGCCTAACTTATAGATCAATTCGGTATCTAAATCTGGCAATATTATTTTGGGTCAAAATTCATGTGAAAATGGGACCCTCAAATATCCCATATAGTCACAGGTCGAAATTTCACCCCACCAGAACTCGTTCAAAAATCAACTGGTTTTCATAAGGAGTGGCTTTTTGTTCATGGCTTGACTTATAGATCAATTCGGTATCTAAATCTGGCAATATTATTTTTGGTCAAAATTCATGTGGAAATGGGACCCTCAAATATCCCATATAGTCACAGGTCGAAATTTCACCCCACCAGAGCTCGTTCAAAAATCAACTGGTTTTCATAAGGAGTAGCTTTTTGTTCATGGCTTAACTTAGAGATCAATTCGGTATCTAAATCTGGCAACATCATTTTTGGACAAAATTCATGTGAAAATGATACCCCAAATATCCCATACAGTCACAGGTCGAAATTTCACCCCACCAGAACTCGTTCAAAAATCAACTGGTTTTCATAAGGAGTTGCTTTTTGTTCATGGCTTGACTTATAGATCAATTCGGTATCTAAATCTGGCAATATTATTTTTGGTCAAAATTCATGTGAAAATGGGACCCTCAAATATCCCATATAGTCACAGGTCGAAATTTCACCCCACCAGAACTCGTTCAAAAATCAACTGGTTTTCATAAGGAGTGGCTTTTTGTTCATGGCTTAACTTATAGATCAATTCGGTATCTAAATCTGGCAATATTATTTTTGGTCAAAATTCATGTGAAAATGGGACCCTCAAATATCCCATATAGTCACAGGTCGAAATTTCACCCCACCAGAGCTCGTTCAAAAATCAACTGGTTTTCATAAGGAGTGGCTTTTTGTTCATGGCTTAACTTATAGATCAATTCGGTATCTAAATCTGGCAATATTATTTTTGGTCAAAATTCATGTGAAAATGGGACCCTCAAATATCCCATATAGTCTCAGGTCGAAATTTCACACCACCAGAACTCGGTCAAAAATCAACTAGTTTTCATTAGGAGTGAATTTTTGTCATGACTCGGCCTCTAGATCCCCCAATAACTAGCTCAAAAATCAACTGCTTTTCATAAGGAGTGGCTTTTTGTTCATGGCCTAACTTATAGATCAATTCGGTATCTAAATCTGACAATATTATTTTTGGTCAAAATTCATGTGAAAATGGGACCCTCAAATATCCCATATAGTCACAGGTCGAAATTTCACCCCACCAGAGCTCGATCAAAAATCAACTGGTTTTCATAAGGAGTGGCTCTATGTTCATGGCTTAACTTATAGATTAATTCGGTATCTAAATCTGGCAATATTATTTTTGGTCAAAATTCATGTGAAAATGGGACCCTCAAATATCCAATATAGTCACAGGTCGAAATTTCACCCCACCAGAACTCGTTCAAAAATCAACTGGTTTTTATAAGTAGTGGCTTTCTGTTAATGGTTTGGCCTCTAGATCAACTCGGCATCTATATCTGGCAACATAAATTTTGGTCAAAATTCATGTGAAAATGGGACCCTCAACTTATAGATCAATTCGGTATCTAAATCTGACAATATTATTTTTGGTCAAAATTCATGTGAAAATGGGACCCTCAAATATCCCATATAGTCACAGGTCGAAATTTCACCCCACCAGAACTCGTTCAAAAATCAACTGGTTTTCATAAGGAGTAGCTTTTTGTTCATGGCTTAACTTATAGATCAATTCGGCATCTAAATCTGGCAACATCATTTTTGGACAAAATTCATGTGAAAATGGGACCCTCAAATATCCCATATAGTCACAGGTCGAAATTTCACCCCACCAGAGCTCGATCAAAAATCAACTGGTTTTCATAAGGAGTGGCTCTATGTTCATGGCTTAACTTATAGATTAATTCGGTATCTAAATCTGGCAATATTATTTTTGGTCAAAATTCATGTGAAAATGGGACCCTCAAATATCCAATATAGTCACAGGTCGAAATTTCACCCCACCAGAACTCGTTCAAAAATCAACTGGTTTTTATAAGTAGTGGCTTTCTGTTAATGGTTTGGCCTCTAGATCAACTCGGCATCTATATCTGGCAACATAAATTTTGGTCAAAATTCATGTGAAAATGGGACCCTCAACTTATAGATCAATTCGGTATCTAAATCTGACAATAGTATTTTTGGTCAAAATTCATATGAAAATGGGACCCTCAAATATCCCATATAGTCAAAGATCGAAATTTCACCCCACCAGAACTAGTTCAAAAATCAACTGGTTTTCATAAGTAGTGGCTTTCTGTTCATGACTCGGCCTCTAGATCACCCCCATAACTCGCTCAAAAATCAACTGGTTTTCATAAGTAGAAGCTTTTTTTTATGGTTCGGCCTCTAGATCAACTCGGCATCTATATCTGGCAACATAAATTTAGGTCAAAATTCATGTGAAAATGGGACCCTCAAATATCCCATATAGTCACAGGTCGAAATTTCACGCCACCAGAACTCGTTCAAAAATCCACTGGTTTTCATAAGGAGTGGCTTTTTGTTCATGGCTTAACTGATAGATTAATTCGGTATCTAAATCTGGCAATATTATTTTTGGTCAAAATTCATGTGAAAATGGGACCCTCAAATATCCAATATAGTCACAGGTCGAAATTTCACACCACCAGAACTCGGTCAAAAATCAACTGCTTTTCATAAGGAGTGGCTTTTTGTTCATGACTCGGCCTCTAGATCACCCCCATAACTCGCTCAAAAATCATCTGGTTTTCATAAGTAGTGGCTTTCTGTTCATGGTTCGGCCTCTAGATCAATTCGGCATCTATATCTGGCAACATAAATTTTGGTCAAAATTCATGTGAAAATGGGACCCTCAAATATCCAATATAGTCACAGGTCGAAATTTCACCCCACCAGAACTCGTTCAAAAATCAACTGGTTTTCATAAGGAGTGGCTTTTTGTTCATGGCTTAACTTATAGATCAATTCGGTATCTAAATCTGGCAATATTATTTTTGGTCAAAATTCATGTGAAAATGGGACCCTCAAATATCCCATATAGTCACAGGTCGAAATTTCACCCCACCAGAACTCGTTCAAAAATCAACTGGTTTTCATAAGGAGTGGCTTTTTGTTCATGGCTTGACTTATAGATCAATTCGGTATCTAAATCTGGCAATATTATTTTTGGTCAAAATTCATGTGAAAATGGGACCCTCAAATATCCCATATAGTCACAGGTCGAAATTTCACCCCACCAGAACTCGTTCAAAAATCAACTGGTTTTCATAAGGAGATGCCTTTTGTTCATGGCTTAACTTATAGATCAATTCGGTATCTAAATCTGGCAATATTATTTTTGGTCAAAATTCATGTGAAAATGGGACCCTCAAATATCCCATATAGTCACAGGTCGAAATTTCACCCCACCAGAGCTCGTTCAAAAATCAACTGGTTTTCATAAGGAGTGGCTTTTTGTTCATGGCTTAACTTATAGATCAATTCGGTATCTAAATCTGGCAATATTATTTTTGGTCAAAATTCATGTGAAAATGGGACCCTCAAATATCCCATATAGTCTCAGGTCGAAATTTCACACCACCAGAACTCGGTCAAAAATCAACTAGTTTTCATTAGGAGTGAATTTTTGTCATGACTCGGCCTCTAGATCCCCCAATAACTCGCTCAAAAATCAACTGCTTTTCATAAAGAGTGGCTTTTTGTTCATGGCCTAACTTATAGATCAATTCGGTATCTAAATCTGGCAATATTATTTTGGGTCAAAATTCATGTGAAAATGGGACCCTCAAATATCCCATATAGTCACAGGTCGAAATTTCACCCCACCAGAACTCGTTCAAAAATCAACTGGTTTTCATAAGGAGTGGCTTTTTGTTCATGGCTTGACTTATAGATCAATTCGGTATCTAAATCTGGCAAAATTATTTTTGGTCAAAATTCATGTGGAAATGGGACCCTCAAATATCCCATATAGTCACAGGTCGAAATTTCACCCCACCAGAGCTCGTTCAAAAATCAACTGGTTTTCATAAGGAGTAGCTTTTTGTTCATGGCTTAACTTAGAGATCAATTCGGTATCTAAATCTGGCAACATCATTTTTGGACAAAATTCATGTGAAAATGATACCCCAAATATCCCATACAGTCACAGGTCGAAATTTCACCCCACCAGAACTCGTTCAAAAATCAACTGGTTTTCATAAGGAGTGGCTTTTTGTTCATGGCTTGACTTATAGATCAATTCGGTATCTAAATCTGGCAAAATTATTTTTGGTCAAAATTCATGTGAAAATGGGACCCTCAAATATCCCATATAGTCACAGGTCGAAATTTCACCCCACCAGAACTCGTTCAAAAATCAACTGGTTTTCATAAGGAGTGGCTTTTTGTTCATGGCTTAACTTATAGATCAATTCGGTATCTAAATCTGGCAATATTATTTTTGGTCAAAATTCATGTGGAAATGGGACCCTCAAATATCCCATATAGTCACAGGTCGAAATTTCACCCCACCAGAGCTCGTTCAAAAATCAACTGGTTTTCATAAGGAGTAGCTTTTTGTTCATGGCTTAACTTATAGATCAATTCGGTATCTAAATCTGGCAATATTATTTTTGGTCAAAATTCATGTGAAAATGGGACCCTCAAATATCCCATATAGTCTCAGGTCGAAATTTCACACCACCAGAACTCGGTCAAAAATCAACTAGTTTTCATTAGGAGTGAATTTTTGTCATGACTCGGCCTCTAGATCCCCCAATAACTCGCTCAAAAATCAACTGCTTTTCATAAGGAGTGGCTTTTTGTTCATGGCCTAACTTATAGATCAATTCGGTATCTAAATCTGACAATATTATTTTTGGTCAAAATTCATGTGAAAATGGGACCCTCAAATATCCCATATAGTCACAGGTCGAAATTTCACCCCACCAGAGCTCGATCAAAAATCAACTGGTTTTCATAAGGAGTGGCTCTATGTTCATGGCTTAACTTATAGATTAATTCGGTATCTAAATCTGGCAATATTATTTTTGGTCAAAATTCATGTGAAAATGGGACCCTCAAATATCCAATATAGTCACAGGTCGAAATTTCACCCCACCAGAACTCGTTCAAAAATCAACTGGTTTTTATAAGTAGTGGCTTTCTGTTAATGGTTTGGCCTCTAGATCAACTCGGCATCTATATCTGGCAACATAAATTTTGGTCAAAATTCATGTGAAAATGGGACCCTCAACTTATAGATCAATTCGGTATCTAAATCTGACAATATTATTTTTGGTCAAAATTCATGTGAAAATGGGACCCTCAAATATCCCATATAGTCACAGGTCGAAATTTCACCCCACCAGAACTCGTTCAAAAATCAACTGGTTTTCATAAGGAGTAGCTTTTTGTTCATGGCTTAACTTATAGATCAATTCGGCATCTAAATCTGGCAACATCATTTTTGGACAAAATTCATGTGAAAATGATACCCCAAATATCCCATACAGTCACAGGTCGAAATTTCACCCCACCAGAACTCGTTCAAAAATCAACTGGTTTTCATAAGGAGTTGCTTTTTGTTCATGGCTTAACTTATAGATCAATTCGGTATCTAAATCTGGCAATATTATTTTTGGTCAAAATGCATGTGAAAATGCGACCCTCAAATATCCCATATAGTCACAGGTCGAAACTTCACCCCACCAGAACTCGTTCAAAAATCAACTGGTTTTCATAAGTAGTGGCTTTCTGTTCATGGTTCGGCCTCTAGATCGATTCGGCATCTATATCTGGCAACATAAATTTTGGTCAAAATTCATGTGAAAATAAGGAGTGGCTTTTTGTTCATGGCTTAACTTATAGATAAATTCGGTATCTAAACCTGGCAATAGTATTTTTGGTCAAAATTCATATGAAAATGGGACCCTCAAATATCCCATATAGTCAAAGATCGAAATCTCACCCCACCAGAACTCGTTCAAAAATCAACTGGTTTTCATAAGTAGTGGCTTTCTGTTCATGACTCGGCCTCTAGATCACCCCCATAACTCGCTCAAAAATCAACTGGTTTTCATAAGTAGTAGCTTTTTGTTCATGGTTCGGCCTCTAGATCAACTCGGCATCTATATCTGGCAACATAAATTTTGGTCAAAATTCATGTGAAAATGGGACCCTCAAATATCCCATATAGTCACAGGTGGAAATTTCACCCCACCAGAACTCGTTCAAAAATCCACTGGTTTTCATAAGGAGTGGCTTTTTGTTCATGGCTTAACTGATAGATTAATTCGGTATCTAAATCTGGCAATATTATTTTTGGTCAAAATTCATGTGAAAATGGGACCCTCAAATATCCCATATAGTCACAGGTCGAAATTTCACACCACCAGAACTCGGTCAAAAATCAACTGCTTTTCATAAGGAGTGGCTTTTTGTTCATGACTCGGCCTCTAGATCACCCCCATAACTCGCTCAAAAATCATCTGGTTTTCATAAGTAGTGGCTTTCTGTTCATGGTTCGGCCTCTAGATCAATTCGGCATCTAAATCTGGCAACATCATTTTTGATCAAAATTCATGTGAAAATGCGACCCTCAAATATCCCATATAGTCACAGGTCGAAATTTCCCAGCTCCAGAAGTCGGTAAAAAATCAACTGGTTTTCATTAGGAGTGAATTTTTGTTCATGACTCGGCCTCTAGATCCCCCTATAACTCGCTCAAAAATCAACTGCTATTCATAAGGAGTGGCTTTTTGTCCATGGCTTAACTTATAGATCAATTCGGTATCTAAATCTGGCAATATTATTTTTGGTCAAAATTCATGTGTAAATGGGACCCTTAAATATCCCATATAGTCACAGGTCGAAATTTCACCCTACCAGAACTCGTTCAAAAATTAACTGGTTTTCATAAGTAGTAGCTTTTTGTTCATGGCTTAACTTATAGATCAATTCGGTATCTAAATCTGGCAATATTATTTTTGGTCAAAATTCATGTGAAAATGGGACCCTCAAATATCCCATATAGTCACAGGTCGAAATTTCACCCCGCCAGAACTCGTTCAAAAATCAACTGGTTTTCATAAGTAGTAGCTTTTTGTTCATGGCTTAACTTATAGATCAATTCGGCATCTAAATCTGACAATATTATTTTTGGTCAAAATTCATGTGGAAATGGGACCCTCAAATATCCCATATAGTCACAGGTCGAAATTTCACCCCACCAGAACTCGTTCAAAAATCAACTGGTTTTCATAAGGAGTGGCTTTTTGTTCATGGCTTAACTTATAGATCAATTCGGTATCTAAATCTGACAATATTATTTTTGATCAAAATTCATTTGAAAATGAGACCCTCAAATATCCCATATAGTCACAGGTTGAAATTTCACCCCACCAGAACTCGTTCAAAAATCAACTGGTTTTCATAAGGAGTGGCTTTTTGTTCATGGCTTAACTTAAAGATCAATTCGGTATCTAAATCTGGCAATATTATTTTTGGTCAAAATTCATGTGAAAATGGGACCCTCAAATATCCCATATAGTCACAGGTCGAAATTTCACCCCACCAGAACTCGTTCAAAAATCAACTGGTTTTCATAAGGAGTGGCTTTTTGTTCATGGCTTAACTTAAAGATCAATTCGGTATCTAAATCTGGCAATATTATTTTTGGTCAAAATTCATGTGAAAATGGGACCCTCAAATATCCCATATAGTCACAGGTCGAAATTTCACCCCACCAGAACTCGTTCAAAAATCAACTGGTTTTCATAAGGAGTGGCTTTTTGTTCATGGCTTAACTTATAGATCAATTCGGTATCTAAATCTGGCAATATTATTTTTGGTCAAAATTCATGTGAAAATGGGACCCTTAAATATCCCATATAGTCACAGGTCGAAATTTCACCCTACCAGAACTCGTTCAAAAATCAACTGGTTTTCATAAGTAGTAGCTTTTTGTTCATGGCTTAACTTATAGATCAATTCGGTATCTAAATCTGGCAATATTATTTTTGGTCAAAATTCATGTGAAAATGGGACCCTTAAATATCCCATATAGTCACAGGTCGAAATTTCACCCTACCAGAACTCGTTCAAAAATCAACTGGTTTTCATAAGTAGTAGCTTTTTGTTCATGGCTTAACTTATAGATCAATTCGGTATCTAAATCTGGCAATATTATTTTTGGTCAAAATTCATGTGAAAATGGGACCCTCAAATATCCCATATAGTCACAGGTGGAAATTTCACCCCACCAGAACTCGTTCAAAAATCAACTGGTTTTCATAAGGAGTGGCTTTTTGTTCATGGCTTAACTTAAAGATCAATTCGGTATCTAAATCTGACAATATTATTTTTGGTCAAAATTCATGTGAAAATGGGACCCTTAAATATCCCATATAGTCACAGGTCGAAATTTCACCCTACCAGAACTCGTTCAAAAATCAACTGCTATTCATAAGGAGTGGCTTTTTGTTCATGGCTTAACTTATAGATCAATTCGGTATCTAAATCTGGCAATATTATTTTTGGTCAAAATTCATGTGAAAATGGGACCCTCAAATATCCCATATAGTCACAGGTCGAAATTTCACCCCACCAGAACTCGTTCAAAAATCAACTGGTTTTCATAAGGAGTGGCTTTTTGTTCATGGCTTAACTTAAAGATCAATTCGGTATCTAAATCTGGCAATATTATTTTTGGTCAAAATTCATGTGAAAATGGGACCCTTAAATATCCCATATAGTCACAGGTCGAAATTTCACCCTACCAGAACTCGTTCAAAAATCAACTGGTTTTCATAAGTAGTAGCTTTTTGTTCATGGCTTAACTTATAGATAAATTCGGTATCTAAATCTGGCAATATTATTTTTGGTCAAAATTCATGTGAAAATGGGACCCTCAAATATCCCATATAGTCACAGGTCGAAATTTCACCCCGCCAGAACTCGTTCAAAAATCAACTGGTTTTCATAAGGAGTGGCTTTTGTTCATGGCTTAACTTATAGATCAATTCGGTATCTAAATCTGGCAATATTATTTTTGGTCAAAATTCATGTGGAAATGGGACCCTCAAATATCCCATATAGTCACAGGTCGAAATTTCACCCCACCAGAACTCGTTCAAAAATCAACTGGTTTTCATAAGGAGTGGCTTTTTATTCATGGCTTAACTTATAGATCAATTCGGTATCTAAATCTGGCAATATTATTTTTGGTCAAAATTCATGTGAAAATGATACCCCAAATATCCCATATAGTCACAGGTCGAAATTTCACCCCACCAGAACTCGTTCAAAAATCAACTGGTTTTCATAAGGAGTGGCTTTTTGTTCATGGCTTAACTTATAGATCAATTCGGTATCTAAATCTGGCAATATTATTTTTGATCAAAATTCATGTGATAACGGGACCCTTAAATATCCCATATAGTCACAGGTCGAAATTTCACCCCACCAGAACTCGTTCAAAAATCAACTGGTTTTCATAAGGAGTAGCTTTTTGTTCATGGCTTAACTTATAGATCAATTCGGTATTCAAATTTGGCAATATTATTTTTGGTCAAAATTCATGTGGAAATGGGACCCTCAAATATCCCATATAGTCACAGGTCGAAATTTCACCCCACCAGAACTCGTTCAAAAATCAACTGGTTTTCATAAGGAGTGGCTTTTTATTCATGGCTTAACTTATAGATCAATTCGGTATCTAAATCTGGCAATATTATTTTTGGTCAAAATTCATGTGAAAATGATACCCCAAATATCCCATAAAGTCACAGGTCGAAATTTCACCCCACCAGAACTCGTTCAAAAATCAACTGGTTTTCATAAGGAGTGGCTTTTTATTCATGGCTTAACTTATAGATTAATTCGGTATCTAAATCTGGCAATATTATTTTTGGTCAAAATTCATGTGAAAATGATACCCTCAAATATCCCATATAGTCACAGGTCGAAATTTCACACCACCAGAACTCGTTCAAAAATCAACTGGTTTTCATAAGGAGTGGCTTTTTATTCATGGCTTAACTTATAGATCAATTCGGTATCTAAATTTGGCAATATTTTATTTGGTCAAAATTCATGTGGAAATGGGACCCTCAAATATGCTATATAAAAACAGGTCGAAATTTCCCAGCACCAGAAGACGGTCAAAAATCAACCGCTTTTCTTAAGAAGTGTCTTTTTGTTCATGGCTTGGCTTTTAGATCAATTCGGCATCTAAATCTGACAATATTATTTTTGGTCAAAATTCATTTGAAAATGGGACCCTCAAATATCCCATATAGTCACAGGTCGAAATTTCACCCCACCAGAACTCGTTCAAAAATTAACTGGTTTTCATAAGGTGTTTTTTGTTCATGGCTTAACTTATAGATCAATTCGGTATCTAAATCTGGCAATATTATTTTTGGTCAAAATTCATGTGATAATGGGACCCTTAAATATCCCATATAGTCACAGGTCGAAATTTCACCCCACCAGAACTCGTTCAAAAATCAACTGGTTTTCATAAGGAGTAGCTTTTTGTTCATGGCTTAACTTATAGATCAATTCGGTATCTAAATTTGGCAATATTATTTTTGGTCAAAATTCATGTGGAAATGGGACCCTCAAATATCCCATATAGTCACAGGTCGAAATTTCACCCCACCAGAACTCGTTCAAAAATCAACTGGTTTTCATAAGGAGTGGCTTTTTATTCATGGCTTAACTTATAGATCAATTCGGTATCTAAATCTGGCAATATTATTTTTGGTAAAAATTCATGTGAAAATGATACCCCAAATATCCCATATAGTCACAGGTCGAAATTTCACCCCACCAGAACTCGTTCAAAAATTAATTGGTTTTCATAAGGTGTTTTTTGTTCATGGCTTAACTTATAGATCAATTCGGTATCTAAATCTGGCAATATTATTTTTGGTCAAAATTCATGTGATAATGGGACCCTTAAATATCCCATATAGTCACAGGTCGAAATTTCACCCCACCAGAACTCGTTCAAAAATCAACTGGTTTTCATAAGGAGTAGCTTTTTGTTCATGGCTTAACTTATAGATCAATTCGGTATCTAAATTTGGCAATATTATTTTTGGTCAAAATTCATGTGGAAATGGGACCCTCAAATATCCCATAAAGTCACAGGTCGAAATTTCACCCCACCAGAACTCGTTCAAAAATCAACTGGTTTTCATAAGGAGTGGCTTTTTATTCATGGCTTAACTTATAGATCAATTCGGTATCTAAATCTGGCAATATTATTTTTGGTCAAAATTCATGTGAAAATGATACCCCAAATATCCCATATAGTCACAGGTCGAAATTTCACCCCACCAGAACTCGTTCAAAAATTAACTGGTTTTCATAAGGTGTTTTTTGTTCATGGCTTAACTTATAGATCAATTCGGTATCTAAATCTGGCAATATTATTTTTGGTCAAAATTCATGTGATAATGGGACCCTTAAATATCCCATATAGTCACAGGTCGAAATTTCACCCCACCAGAACTTGTTCAAAAATCAACTGGTTTTCATAAGGAGTAGCTTTTTGTTCATGGCTTAACTTATAGATCAATTCGGTATCTAAATTTGGCAATATTATTTTTGGTCAAAATTCATGTGGAAATGGGACCCTCAAATATCCCATATAGTCACAGGTCGAAATTTCACCCCACCAGAACTCGTTCAAAAATCAACTGGTTTTCATAAGGAGTTGCTTTTTGTTCATGGCTTAACTTATAGATCAATTCGGTATCTAAACCTGGCAATAGTATTTTTGGTCAAAATTCATGTGATAATGGGACCCTTAAATATCCCATATAGTCACAGGTCGAAATTTCACCCCACCAAAACTCGTTCAAAAATCAACTGGTTTTCATAAGGAGTAGCTTTTTGTTCATGGCTTAACTTATAGATCAATTCGGTATCTAAATTTGGCAATATTATTTTTGGTCAAAATTCATGTGGAAATGGGACCCTCAAATATCCCATAAAGTCACAGGTCGAAATTTCACCCCACCAGAACTCGTTCAAAAATCAACTGGTTTTCATAAGGAGTGGCTTTTTATTCATGGCTTAACTTATAGATCAATTCGGTATCTAAATCTGGCAATATTATTTTTGGTCAAAATTCATGTGAAAATGATACCCCAAATATCCCATATAGTCACAGGTCGAAATTTCACCCCACCAGAACTCGTTCAAAAATTAACTGGTTTTCATAAGGTGTTTTTTGTTCATGGCTTAACTTATAGATCAATTCGGTATCTAAATCTGGCAATATTATTTTTGGTCAAAATTCATGTGATAATGGGACCCTTAAATATCCCATATAGTCACAGGTCGAAATTTCACCCCACCAGAACTTGTTCAAAAATCAACTGGTTTTCATAAGGAGTAGCTTTTTGTTCATGGCTTAACTTATAGATCAATTCGGTATCTAAATTTGGCAATATTATTTTTGGTCAAAATTCATGTGGAAATGGGACCCTCAAATATCCCATATAGTCACAGGTCGAAATTTCACCCCACCAGAACTCGTTCAAAAATCAACTGGTTTTCATAAGGAGTTGCTTTTTGTTCATGGCTTAACTTATAGATCAATTCGGTATCTAAATCTGGCAATATTATTTTTGGTCAAAATTCATGTGAAAATGGGACCCTCAAATATCCCATATAGTCACAGGTCGAAATTTCACCCCACCAGAACTCGTTCAAAAATCAACTGGTTTTCATAAGTAGTGGCTTTCTGTTCATGGTTCGTCCTCTAGATCGATTCGGCATCTATATCTGGCAACATAAATTTTGGTCAAAATTCGTGTGAAAATAAGGAGTGGCTTTTTGTTCATGGCTTAACTTATAGATAAATTCGGTATCTAAACCTGGCAATAGTATTTTTGGTCAAAATTCATGTGAAAATGGGACCCTCTAATATCCCATATAGTCAAAGGTCGAAATTTCACCCCACCAGAACTAGTTCAAAAATCAACTGGTTTTCATAAGTAGTGGCTTTCTGTTCATGACTCTGCCTCTAGATCACCCCCATAACTCACTCAAAAATCAACTGGTTTTCATAAGTAGTGGCTTTCTGTTCATGGTTCAGCCTCTAGATCAATTCGGCATCTAAATCTGGCAACATAAGTTTTGGTCAAAATTCATGTGAAAATGGGACCCTTAAATATCCCATATAGTCACAGGTCGAAATTTCACCCCACCAGAACTCGTTCAAAAATCAACTGGTTTTCATAAGGAGTGGCTTTTTATTCATGGCTTAACTTATAGATCAATTCGGTATATAAAATTTGGCAATATTATTTTTGGTCAAAATTCATGTGAAAATGGGACCCTTAAATATCCCATATAGTCACAGGTCGAAATTTCACCCCACCAGAACTCGTTCAAAAATCAACTGGTTTTCATAAGGAGTGGCTTTTTATTCATGGCTTAACTTATAGATCAATTCGGTATCTAAATTTGGCAATATTATATTTGGTCAAAATTCATGTGGAAATGGGACCCTCAAATATGCCATATAAAAACAGGTCGAAATTTCCCAGCACCAGAAGACGGTCAAAAATCAACCGCTTTTCTTAAGAAGTGTCTTTTTGTTCATGGCTTGGCTTTTAGATCAATTCGGCATCTAAATCTGACAATATTATTTATGGTCAAAATTCATTTGAAAATGGGACCCTCAAATATCCCATATAGTCGCAGGTCGAAATTTCACCCCACCAGAACTCGTTCAAAAATTTAACTGGTTTTCATAAGGTGTGGTTTTTTGTTCATGGCTTAACTTATAGATCAATTCGGTATCTAAATCTGGCAATATTATTTTTGGTCAAAATTCATGTGAAAATGGGACCCTTAAATATCCCATATAGTCACAGGTCGAAATTTCACCCCACCAGAACTCGTTCAAAAATCAACTGGTTTTCATAAGGAGTGGCTTTTTGTTCATGGCTTAACTTATAGATCAATTCGGCATCTAAATCTGGCAATATTATTTTTGGTCAAAATTCATGTGAAAATGGGACCCTCAAATATCCCATACAGTCACAGGTCGAAATTTCACCCCACCAGAACTCGTTCAAAAATCAACTGGTTTTCATAAGGAGTTGCTTTTTGTTAATGGCTTAACTTATAGATCAATTCGGTATCTAAATCTGGCAATATTATTTTTGGTCAAAATTCATGTGAAAATGGGACCCTCAAATATCCCATATAGTCACAGGTCGAAATTTCACCCCACCAGAACTCGTTCAAAAATCAACTGGTTTTCATATGGTTCGGCCTCTAGATCGATTCGGCATCTATATCTGGCAACATAAATTTTGATCAAAATTCATGTGAAAATAAGGAGTGGCTTTTTGTTCATGGCTTAACTTATAGATAAATTCGGTATCTAAACCTGGCAATAGTATTTTTGGTCAAAATTCATGTGAAAATGGGACCCTCAAATATCCCATATAGTCAAAGATCGAAATTTCACCCCACCAGAACTAGTTCAAAAATCAACTGGGTTTCATAAGTAGTGGCTTTCTGTTCATGACTCGGCCTCTAGATCACCCCCATAACTCGCTAAAAAATCAACTGGTTTTCATAAGTAGTAGCTTTCTGTTCATGGTTCAGCCTCTAGATCAATTCGGCATCTAAATCTGGCAACATAATTTTTGGTCAAAATTCATGTGAAAATGGGACCCTTAAATATCCCATATAGTCACAGGTCGAAATTTCACCCCACCAGAACTCGTTCAAAAATCAACTGGTTTTCATAAGGAGTGGCTTTTTGTTCATGGCTTAACTTATAGATCAATTCGGTATCTAAATCTGGCAATATTATTTTTGGTCAAAATTCATGTGAAAATGGGACCCTTAAATATCCCATATAGTCACAGGTCGAAATTTCACCCCACCAGAACTCGTTCAAAAATCAACTGGTTTTCATAAGTAGTAGCTTTTTGTTCATGGCTTAACTTATAGATCAATTCGGTATCTAAATCTGGCAATATTATTTTTGGTCAAAATTCATGTGAAAATGGGACCCTCAAATATCCCATATAGTCACAGGTCGAAATTTCACCCCACCAGAACTCGTTCAAAAATCAACTGGGTTTCATAAGTAGTGGCTTTCTGTTCATGACTCGGCCTCTAGATCACCCCCATAACTCGCTAAAAAATCAACTGGTTTTCATAAGTAGTAGCTTTCTGTTCATGGTTCAGCCTCTAGATCAATTCGGCATCTAAATCTGGCAACATAATTTTTGGTCAAAATTCATGTGAAAATGGGACCCTCAAATATCCCATATAGTCACAGGTCGAAATTTCACCCCACCAGAACTCGTTCAAAAATCAACTGGTTTTCATAAGTAGTGGCTTTCTGTTCATGGTTCGGCCTCTAGATCGATTCGGCATCTATATCTGGAAACATAAATTTTGGTCAAAATTCATGTGAAAATAAGGAGTGGCTTTTTGTTCATGGCTTAACTTATAGATAAATTCGGTATCTAAACCTGGCAATAGTATTTTTGGTCAAAATTCATGTGAAAATGGGACCCTCAAATATCCCATATAGTCAAAGGTCGAAATTTCACCCCACCAGAACTCGTTCAAAAATCAACTGGTTTTCATAAGTAGTGGCTTTCTGTTCATGGCTTAACTTATAGATCAATTCGGTATCTAAATCTGGCAATATTATTTTTGGTCAAAATTCATGTGAAAATGGGACCCTTAAATATCCAATATAGTCACAGGTCGAAATTTCACCCCACCAGAACTCGTTCAAAAATCAACTGGTTTTCATAAGTAGTAGCTTTTTGTTAATGGCTTAACTTATAGATCAATTCGGTATCTAAATCTGGCAATATTATTTTTGGTCAAAATTCATGTGAAAATGGGACCCTCAAATATCCCATATAGTCACAGGTCGAAATTTCACCCCACCAGAACTCGTTCAAAAATCAACTGGTTTTCATAAGTAGTGGCTTTCTGTTCATGGTTCGGCCTCTAGATCGATTCGGCATCTATATCTGGAAACATAAATTTTGGTCAAAATTCATGTGAAAATAGGGAGTGGCTTTTTGTTCATGGCTTAACTTATAGATAAATTCGGTATCTAAACCTGGCAATAGTATTTTTGGTCAAAATTCATGTGAAAATGGGACCCTCAAATATCCCATATAGTCAAAGGTCGAAATTTCACCCCACCAGAACTAGTTCAAAAATCAACTGGTTTTCATAAGTAGTGGCTTTCTGTTCATGACTCGGCCTCTAGATCACCCCCATAACTCGCTAAAAAATCAACTGGTTTTCATAAGTAGTAGCTTTCTGTTCATGGTTCAGCCTCTAGATCAATTCGGCTTCTAAATCTGGCAACATAATTTTTGGTCAAAATTCATGTGAAAATGGGACCCTTAAATATCCCATATAGTCACAGGTCGAAATTTCACCCCACCAGAACTCGTTCAAAAATCAACTGGTTTTCATAAGGAGTGGCTTTTTGTTCATGGCTTAACTTATAGATCAATTCGGTATCTAAATCTGGCAATATTATTTTTGGTCAAAATTCATGTGAAAATGGGACCCTTAAATATCCCATATAGTCACAGGTCGAAATTTCACCCCACCAGAACTCGTTCAAAAATCAACTGGTTTTCATAAGTAGTAGCTTTTTGTTCATGGCTTAACTTATAGATCAATTCGGTATCTAAATCTGGCAATATTATTTTTGGTCAAAATTCATGTGAAAATGGGACCCTCAAATATCCCATATAGTCACAGGTCGAAATTTCACCCCACCAGAACTCGTTCAAAAATCAACTGGTTTTCATAAGGAGGGGCTTTTTGTTCATGGCTTAACTTATAGATCAATTCGGTATCTAAATCTGGCAATATTATTTTTGGTCAAAATTCATGTGAAAATGGGACCCTTAAATATCCCATATAGTCACAGGTCGAAATTTCACCCCACCAGAACTCGTTCAAAAATCAACTGGTTTTCATAAGTAGTAGCTTTTTGTTCATGGCTTAACTTATAGATCAATTCGGTATCTAAATCTGGCAATATTATTTTTGGTCAAAATTCATGTGAAAATGGGACCCTTAAATATCCCATATAGTCACAGGTCGAAATTTCACCCCACCAGAACTCGTTCAAAAATCAACTGGTTTTCATAAGGAGTGGCTTTTTATTCATGACTCGGCCTCTAGATCCCCCTATAACTCGCTCAAAAATCAACTGCTTTTCTTCAGAAGTGTCTTTTTGTTCATGGCTTGGCTTTTAGATCAATTCGGCATCTAAATCTGACAATATTATTTTTGATCAAAATTCATTTGAATATGGGACCCTCAAATATCCCATATAGTCACACGTCGAAATTTCACCCCACCAGAACTCGTTCAAAAATCAACTGGTTTTCATAAGGAGTGGCTTTTTGTTCATGGCTTAACTTATAGATCAATTCGGTATTTAAATCTGACAATATTATTTTTGATCAAAATTCATTTGAAAATGGGACCCTCAAATATCCCATATAGTCACAGGTCGAAATTTCACCCCACCAGAACTCGTTCAAAAATCAACTGGTTTTCATAAGGAGTGGCTTTTTGTTCATGGCTTAACTTATAGATCAATTCGGTATCTAAATCTGGCAATATTATTTTTGGTCAAAATTCATGTGAAAATGGGACCCTTAAATATCCCATATAGTCACAGGTCGAAATTTCACCCCACCAGAACTCGTTCAAAAATCAACTGGTTTTCATAAGAAGTGGCTTTCTGTTCATGGTTCGGCCTCTAGATCAATTCGGCATCTAAATCTGGCAACATCATTTTTGGTCAAAATTCATGTGAAAATGGGACCCTCAAATATCCCATATAGTCACAGGTCGAAATTTCACACCACCAGAACTCGTTCAAAAATCAACTGGTTTTCATAAGGAGTGGCTTTATGTTCATGGCTTAACTTATAGATTAATTCGGTATCTAAATCTGGCAATATTATTTTTGGTCAAAATTCATGTGAAAATGGGACCCTCAAATATCCCATATAGTCACAGGTCGAAATTTCACCCCACCAGAACTCGTTCAAAAATTAACTGGTTTTCATAAGGAGTGGCTTTTTGTTCATGGCTTAACTTATAGATCAATTCGGTATCTAAATCTGGCAATATTATTTTTGGTCAAAATTCATGTGATAATGGGACCCTTAAATATCCCATATAGTCACAGGTCGAAATTTCACCCCACCAGAACTCGTTCAAAAATCAACTGGTTTTCATAAGGA
This sequence comes from Drosophila littoralis, assembly GCA_018903485.1. Lineage (NCBI taxonomy): Eukaryota > Metazoa > Arthropoda > Insecta > Diptera > Drosophilidae > Drosophila > Drosophila littoralis. The sequence goes on along the minus strand of JAEIGF010000270.1, from coordinate 161,281 downwards.
GTAGCTTTTTGTTCATGGCTTAACTTATAGATCAATTCGGTATCTAAATTTGGCAATATTATTTTTGGTCAAAATTCATGTGGAAATGGGACCCTCAAATATCCCATATAGTCACAGGTCGAAAGTTCACCCCACCAGAACTCGTTCAAAAATCAACTGGTTTTCATAAGGAGTGGCTTTTTATTCATGGCTTAACTTATAGATCAATTCGGTATCTAAATCTGGCAATATTATTTTTGTTCAAAATTCATGTGAAAATGATACCCCAAATATCCCATATAGTCACAGGTCGAAATTTCACCCCACCAGAACTCGTTCAAAAATTAACTGGTTTTCATAAGGTGTTTTTTGTTCATGGCTTAACTTATAGATCAATTCGGTATCTAAATCTGGCAATATTATTTTTGGTCAAAATTCATGTGATAATGGGACCCTTAAATATCCCATATAGTCACAGGTCGAAATTTCACCCCACCAGAACTCGTTCGAAAATCAACTGGTTTTCATAAGGAGTAGCTTTTTGTTCATGGCTTAACTTATAGATCAATTCGGTATCTAAATTTGGCAATATTATTTTTGGTCAAAATTCATGTGGAAATGGGACCCTCAAATATCCCATATAGTCACAGGTCGAAATTTCACCCCACCAGAACTCGTTCAAAAATCAACTGGTTTTCATAAGTAGTAGCTTTTTGTTAATGGCTTAACTTATAGATCAATTCGGTATCTAAATCTGGCAATATTATTTTTGGTCAAAATTCATGTGAAAATGGGACCCTCAAATATCCCATATAGTCACAGGTCGAAATTTCACCCCACCAGAACTCGTTCAAAAATCAACTGGTTTTCATAAGTAGTGGCTTTCTGTTCATGGTTCGGCCTCTAGATCGATTCGGCATCTATATCTGGAAACATAAATTTTGGTCAAAATTCATGTGAAAATAGGGAGTGGCTTTTTGTTCATGGCTTAACTTATAGATAAATTCGGTATCTAAACCTGGCAATAGTATTTTTGGTCAAAATTCATGTGAAAATGGGACCCTCAAATATCCCATATAGTCAAAGGTCGAAATTTCACCCCACCAGAACTAGTTCAAAAATCAACTGGTTTTCATAAGTAGTGGCTTTCTGTTCATGACTCGGCCTCTAGATCACCCCCATAACTCGCTAAAAAATCAACTGGTTTTCATAAGTAGTAGCTTTCTGTTCATGGTTCAGCCTCTAGATCAATTCGGCTTCTAAATCTGGCAACATAATTTTTGGTCAAAATTCATGTGAAAATGGGACCCTTAAATATCCCATATAGTCACAGGTCGAAATTTCACCCCACCAGAACTCGTTCAAAAATCAACTGGTTTTCATAAGGAGTGGCTTTTTGTTCATGGCTTAACTTATAGATCAATTCGGTATCTAAATCTGGCAATATTATTTTTGGTCAAAATTCATGTGAAAATGGGACCCTTAAATATCCCATATAGTCACAGGTCGAAATTTCACCCCACCAGAACTCGTTCAAAAATCAACTGGTTTTCATAAGTAGTAGCTTTTTGTTCATGGCTTAACTTATAGATCAATTCGGTATCTAAATCTGGCAATATTATTTTTGGTCAAAATTCATGTGAAAATGGGACCCTCAAATATCCCATATAGTCACAGGTCGAAATTTCACCCCACCAGAACTCGTTCAAAAATCAACTGGTTTTCATAAGGAGGGGCTTTTTGTTCATGGCTTAACTTATAGATCAATTCGGTATCTAAATCTGGCAATATTATTTTTGGTCAAAATTCATGTGAAAATGGGACCCTTAAATATCCCATATAGTCACAGGTCGAAATTTCACCCCACCAGAACTCGTTCAAAAATCAACTGGTTTTCATAAGTAGTAGCTTTTTGTTCATGGCTTAACTTATAGATCAATTCGGTATCTAAATCTGGCAATATTATTTTTGGTCAAAATTCATGTGAAAATGGGACCCTTAAATATCCCATATAGTCACAGGTCGAAATTTCACCCCACCAGAACTCGTTCAAAAATCAACTGGTTTTCATAAGGAGTGGCTTTTTATTCATGACTCGGCCTCTAGATCCCCCTATAACTCGCTCAAAAATCAACTGCTTTTCTTCAGAAGTGTCTTTTTGTTCATGGCTTGGCTTTTAGATCAATTCGGCATCTAAATCTGACAATATTATTTTTGATCAAAATTCATTTGAATATGGGACCCTCAAATATCCCATATAGTCACACGTCGAAATTTCACCCCACCAGAACTCGTTCAAAAATCAACTGGTTTTCATAAGGAGTGGCTTTTTGTTCATGGCTTAACTTATAGATCAATTCGGTATTTAAATCTGACAATATTATTTTTGATCAAAATTCATTTGAAAATGGGACCCTCAAATATCCCATATAGTCACAGGTCGAAATTTCACCCCACCAGAACTCGTTCAAAAATCAACTGGTTTTCATAAGGAGTGGCTTTTTGTTCATGGCTTAACTTATAGATCAATTCGGTATCTAAATCTGGCAATATTATTTTTGGTCAAAATTCATGTGAAAATGGGACCCTTAAATATCCCATATAGTCACAGGTCGAAATTTCACCCCACCAGAACTCGTTCAAAAATCAACTGGTTTTCATAAGAAGTGGCTTTCTGTTCATGGTTCGGCCTCTAGATCAATTCGGCATCTAAATCTGGCAACATCATTTTTGGTCAAAATTCATGTGAAAATGGGACCCTCAAATATCCCATATAGTCACAGGTCGAAATTTCACACCACCAGAACTCGTTCAAAAATCAACTGGTTTTCATAAGGAGTGGCTTTATGTTCATGGCTTAACTTATAGATTAATTCGGTATCTAAATCTGGCAATATTATTTTTGGTCAAAATTCATGTGAAAATGGGACCCTCAAATATCCCATATAGTCACAGGTCGAAATTTCACCCCACCAGAACTCGTTCAAAAATTAACTGGTTTTCATAAGGAGTGGCTTTTTGTTCATGGCTTAACTTATAGATCAATTCGGTATCTAAATCTGGCAATATTATTTTTGGTCAAAATTCATGTGATAATGGGACCCTTAAATATCCCATATAGTCACAGGTCGAAATTTCACCCCACCAGAACTCGTTCAAAAATCAACTGGTTTTCATAAGGAGTAGCTTTTTGTTCATGGCTTAACTTATAGATCAATTCGGTATCTAAATTTGGCAATATTATTTTTGGTCAAAATTCATGTGGAAATGGGACCCTCAAATATCCCATATAGTCACAGGTCGAAAGTTCACCCCACCAGAACTCGTTCAAAAATCAACTGGTTTTCATAAGGAGTGGCTTTTTATTCATGGCTTAACTTATAGATCAATTCGGTATCTAAATCTGGCAATATTATTTTTGTTCAAAATTCATGTGAAAATGATACCCCAAATATCCCATATAGTCACAGGTCGAAATTTCACCCCACCAGAACTCGTTCAAAAATTAACTGGTTTTCATAAGGTGTTTTTTGTTCATGGCTTAACTTATAGATCAATTCGGTATCTAAATCTGGCAATATTATTTTTGGTCAAAATTCATGTGATAATGGGACCCTTAAATATCCCATATAGTCACAGGTCGAAATTTCACCCCACCAGAACTCGTTCGAAAATCAACTGGTTTTCATAAGGAGTAGCTTTTTGTTCATGGCTTAACTTATAGATCAATTCGGTATCTAAATTTGGCAATATTATTTTTGGTCAAAATTCATGTGGAAATGGGACCCTCAAATATCCCATATAGTCACAGGTCGAAATTTCACCCCACCAGAACTCGTTCAAAAATCAACTGGTTTTCATAAGGAGTTGCTTTTTGTTCATGGCTTAACTTATAGATCAATTCGGTATCTAAATCTGGCAATATTATTTTTGGTCAAAATTCATGTGAAAATGGGACCCTCAAATATCCCATATAGTCACAGGTCCAAATTTCACCCCACCAGAACTCGTTCAAAAATCAACTGGTTTTCATAAGGAGTTGCTTTTTGTTCATGGCTTAACTTATAGATCAATTCGGTATCTAAATCTGGCAATATTATTTTTGGTCAAAATTCATGTGAAAATGGGACCCTCAAATATCCCATATAGTCACAGGTCGAAATTTCACCCACCAGAACTCGTTCAAAAATCAACTGGTTTTCATAAGTAGTGGCTTTCTGTTCATGGTTCGGCCTCTAGATCGATTCGGCATCTATATCTGGCAACATAAATTTTGGTCAAAATTCATGTGAAAATAAGGAGTGGCTTTTTGTTCATGGCTTAACTTATAGATAAATTCGGTATCTAAACCTGGCAATAGTATTTTTGGTCAAAATTCATGTGGAAATGGGACCCTCAAATATCCCATATAGTCAAAGGTCGAAATTTCACCCCACCAGAACTAGTTCAAAACTCAACTGGTTTTCATAAGTAGTGGCTTTCTGTTCATGACTCGGCCTCTAGATCACCCCCATAACTCACTCAAAAATCAACTGGTTTTCATAAGTAGTAGCTTTTTGTTCATGGCTTAACTTATAGATCAATTCGGTATCTAAATCTGGCAATATTATTTTTGGTCAAAATTCATGTGAAAATGGGACCCTTAAATATCCCATATAGTCACACGTCGAAATTTCACCCCACCAGAACTCGTTCAAAAATCAACTGGTTTTCATAAGGAGTGGCTTTTTATTCATGGCTTAACTTTTAGATCAATTCGGTATATAAAATTTGGCAATATTATTTTTGGTCAAAATTCATGTGAAAATGGGACCCTCAAATATGCCATATAGAAGCAGGTCGCAATTTCCCAGCACCAGAAGACGGTCAAAAATCAACCGCTTTTCTTAAGAAGTGTCTTTTTGTTCATGGCTTGGCTTTTAGATCAATTCGGCATCTAAATCTGACAATATTATTTTTGGTCAAAATTCATTTGAAAATGGGACCCTCAAATATGCCATATAGAAACAGGTCGAAATTTCACCCCACCAGAACTCGTTCAAAAATCAACTGGTTTTTATAAGGAGTGGCTTTTTGTTCATGGCTTAACTTATAGATCAATTCGGTACCTAAATCTGGCAATATTATTTTTGGTCAAAATTCATGTGAAAATGGGACCCTTAAATATCCCATATAGTCACAGGTCGAAATTTCACCCCACCAGAACTCGTTCAAAAACCAACTGGTTTTCATAAGGAGTAGCTTTTTGTTCATTGCTTAACTTATAGATCAATTCGGTATCTAAATTTGGCAATATTATTTTTGGTCAAAATTCATGTGGAAATGGGACCCTCAAATATCCCATATAGTCACAGGTCGAAATTTCACCCCACCAGAACTCGTTCAAAAATCAACTGGTTTTCATAAGGAGTGGCTTTTTATTCATGGCTTAACTTATAGATCAATTCGGTATCTAAATTTGGCAATATTATATTTGGTCAAAATTCATGTGGAAATGGGACCCTCAAATATGCCATATAAAAACAGGTCGAAATTTCCCAGCACCAGAAGACGGTCAAAAATCAACCGCTTTTCTTAAGAAGTGTCTTTTTGTTCATGGCTTGGCTTTTAGATCAATTCGGCATCTAAATCTGACAATATTATTTTTGGTCAAAATTCATTTGAAAATGGGACCCTCAAATATCCCATATAGTCACAGGTCGAAATTTCACCCCACCAGAACTCGTTCAAAAATTAACTGGTTTTCATAAGGTGTGGTTTTTTGTTCATGGCTTAACTTATAGATCAATTCGGTATCTAAATCTGGCAATATTATTTTTGGTCAAAATTCATGTGAAAATGGGACCCTTAAATATCCCATATAGTCACAGGTCGAAATTTCACCCCACCAGAACTCGTTCAAAAATCAACTGGTTTTCATAAGGAGTGGCTTTTTGTTCATGGCTTAACTTAAAGATCAATTCGGTATCTAAATCTGGCAATATTATTTTTGGTCAAAATTCATGTGAAAATGATATCCCAAATATCCCATACAGTCACAGGTCGAAATTTCACCCCACCAGAACTCGTTCAAAAATCAACTGGTTTTCATAAGGAGTTGCTTTTTGTTCATGGCTTAACTTATAGATCAATTCGGTATCTAAATCTGGCAATATTATTTTTGGTCAAAATTCATGTGAAAATGGGACCCTCAAATATCCCATATAGTCACAGGTCGAAATTTCACCCCACCAGAACTCGTTCAAAAATCAACTGGTTTTTATAAGTAGTGGCTTTCTGTTCATGGTTCGGCCTCTAGATCGATTCGGCATCTATATCTGGCAACATAAATTTTGGTCAAAATTCATGTGAAAATAAGGAGTGGCTTTTTGTTCATGGCTTAACTTATATATAAATTCGGTAACTAAACCTGGCAATAGTATTTTTGGTCAAAATTCATGTGAAAATGGGACCCTCAAATATCCCATATAGTCAAAGGTCGAAATTTCACCCCACCAGAACTAGTTCAAAAATCAACTGGTTTTCATAAGTAGTGGCTTTCTGTTCATGACTCGGCCTCTAGATCACCCCCATAACTCGCTAAAAAATCAACTGGTTTTCATAAGTAGTAGCTTTCTGTTCATGGTTCGGCCTCTAGATCGATTCGGCATCTATATCTGGCAACATAAATTTTGGTCAAAATTCATGTGAAAATAAGGAGTGGCTTTTTGTTCATGGCTTAACTTATATATAAATTCGGTAACTAAACCTGGCAATAGTATTTTTGGTCAAAATTCATGTGAAAATGGGACCCTTAAATATCCCATATAGTCACAGGTCGAAATTTCACCCCACCAGAACTCGTTCAAAAATCAACTTGTTTTCATAAGTAGTAGCTTTTTGTTCATGGCTTAACTTATAGATCAATTCGGTATCTAAATCTGGCAATATTATTTTTGGTCAAAATTCATGTGAAAATGGGACCCTCAAATATCCCATATAGTCACAGGTCGAAATTTCACCCCACCAGAACTCGTTCAAAAATCAACTGGTTTTCATAAGGAGTGGCTTTTTGTTCATGGCTTAACTTATAGATCAATTCGGTATCTAAATCTGGCAATATTATTTTTGGTCAAAATCCCATATAGTCACAGGTCGAAATTTCACCCCATCAGAACTCGTTCAAAAATCAACTGGTTTTCATAAGTAGTAGCTTTTTGTTCATGGCTTAACTTATAGATCAATTCGGTATCTAAATCTGGCAATATTATTTTTGGTCAAAATTCATGTGAAAATGGGACCCTTAAATATCCCATATAGTCACAGGTCGAAATTTCACCCCAACAGAACTCGTTCAAAAATCAACTGGTTTTCATAAGGAGTGGCTTTTTATTCATGACTCGGCCTCTAGATCCCCCTATAACGCTCAAAAATCAACTGCTTTTCTTCAGAAGTGTCTTTTTGTTCATGGCTTAACTTATAGATCAATTCGGTATCTAAATCTGGCAATATTATTTTTGGTCAAAATTCATGTGAAAATGGGACCCTTAAATATCCCATATAGTCACACGTCGAAATTTCACCCCACCAGAACTCGTTCAAAAATCAACTGGTTTTCATAAGGAGTGGCTTTTTATTCATGGCTTAACTTATAGATCAATTCGGTATATAAAATTTGGCAATATTATTTTTGGTCAAAATTCATGTGAAAATGGGACCCTCAAATATGCCATATAGAAGCAGGTCGCAATTTCCCAGCACCAGAAGACGGTCAAAAATCAACCGCTTTTCTTAAGAAGTGTCTTTTTGTTCATGGCTTGGCTTTTAGATCAATTCGGCATCTAAATCTGACAATATTATTTTTGGTCAAAATTCATTTGAAAATGGGACCCTCAAATATGCCATATAGAAACAGGTCGAAATTTCACCCCACCAGAACTCGTTCAAAAATCAACTGGTTTTCATAAGGAGTGGCTTTTTGTTCATGGCTTAACTTATAGATCAATTCGGTACCTAAATCTGGCAATATTATTTTTGGTCAAAATTCATGTGAAAATGGGACCCTTAAATATCCCATATAGTCACAGGTCGAAATTTCACCCCACCAGAACTCGTTCAAAAACCAACTGGTTTTCATAAGGAGTAGCTTTTTGTTCATTGCTTAACTTATAGATCAATTCGGTATCTAAATTTGGCAATATTATTTTTGGTCAAAATTCATGTGGAAATGGGACCCTCAAATATCCCATATAGTCACAGGTCGAAATTTCACCCCACCAGAACTCGTTCAAAAATCAACTGGTTTTCATAAGGAGTGGCTTTTTATTCATGGCTTAACTTATAGATCAATTCGGTATCTAAATTTGGCAATATTATATTTGGTCAAAATTCATGTGGAAATGGGACCCTCAAATATGCCATATAAAAACAGGTCGAAATTTCCCAGCACCAGAAGACGGTCAAAAATCAACCGCTTTTCTTAAGAAGTGTCTTTTTGTTCATGGCTTGGCTTTTAGATCAATTCGGCATCTAAATCTGACAATATTATTTTTGGTCAAAATTCATTTGAAAATGGGACCCTCAAATATCCCATATAGTCACAGGTCGAAATTTCACCCCACCAGAACTCGTTCAAAAATTAACTGGTTTTCATAAGGTGTGGTTTTTTGTTCATGGCTTAACTTATAGATCAATTCGGTATCTAAATCTGGCAATATTATTTTTGGTCAAAATTCATGTGAAAATGGGACCCTTAAATATCCCATATAGTCACAGGTCGAAATTTCACCCCACCAGAACTCGTTCAAAAATCAACTGGTTTTCATAAGGAGTGGCTTTTTGTTCATGGCTTAACTTAAAGATCAATTCGGTATCTAAATCTGGCAATATTATTTTTGGTCAAAATTCATGTGAAAATGATATCCCAAATATCCCATACAGTCACAGGTCGAAATTTCACCCCACCAGAACTCGTTCAAAAATCAACTGGTTTTCATAAGGAGTTGCTTTTTGTTCATGGCTTAACTTATAGATCAATTCGGTATCTAAATCTGGCAATATTATTTTTGGTCAAAATTCATGTGAAAATGGGACCCTCAAATATCCCATATAGTCACAGGTCGAAATTTCACCCCACCAGAACTCGTTCAAAAATCAACTGGTTTTTATAAGTAGTGGCTTTCTGTTCATGGTTCGGCCTCTAGATCGATTCGGCATCTATATCTGGCAACATAAATTTTGGTCAAAATTCATGTGAAAATAAGGAGTGGCTTTTTGTTCATGGCTTAACTTATATATAAATTCGGTAACTAAACCTGGCAATAGTATTTTTGGTCAAAATTCATGTGAAAATGGGACCCTCAAATATCCCATATAGTCAAAGGTCGAAATTTCACCCCACCAGAACTAGTTCAAAAATCAACTGGTTTTCATAAGTAGTGGCTTTCTGTTCATGACTCGGCCTCTAGATCACCCCCATAACTCGCTAAAAATCAACTGGTTTTCATAAGTAGTGGCTTTCTGTTCATGGTTCGGCCTCTAGATCGATTCGGCATCTATATCTGGCAACATAAATTTTGGTCAAAATTCATGTGAAAATAAGGAGTGGCTTTTTGTTCATGGCTTAACTTATATATAAATTCGGTAACTAAACCTGGCAATAGTATTTTTGGTCAAAATTCATGTGAAAATGGGACCCTTAAATATCCCATATAGTCACAGGTCGAAATTTCACCCCACCAGAACTCGTTCAAAAATCAACTTGTTTTCATAAGTAGTAGCTTTTTGTTCATGGCTTAACTTATAGATCAATTCGGTATCTAAATCTGGCAATATTATTTTTGGTCAAAATTCATGTGAAAATGGGACCCTCAAATATCCCATATAGTCACAGGTCGAAATTTCACCCCACCAGAACTCGTTCAAAAATCAACTGGTTTTCATAAGGAGTGGCTTTTTGTTCATGGCTTAACTTATAGATCAATTCGGTATCTAAATCTGGCAATATTATTTTTGGTCAAAATCCCATATAGTCACAGGTCGAAATTTCACCCCATCAGAACTCGTTCAAAAATCAACTGGTTTTCATAAGTAGTAGCTTTTTGTTCATGGCTTAACTTATAGATCAATTCGGTATCTAAATCTGGCAATATTATTTTTGGTCAAAATTCATGTGAAAATGGGACCCTTAAATATCCCATATAGTCACAGGTCGAAATTTCACCCCAACAGAACTCGTTCAAAAATCAACTGGTTTTCATAAGGAGTGGCTTTTTATTCATGACTCGGCCTCTAGATCCCCCTATAACGCTCAAAAATCAACTGCTTTTCTTCAGAAGTGTCTTTTTGTTCATGGCTTGGCTTTTAGATCAATTCGGCATCTAAATCTGACAATATTATTTTTGATCAAAATTCATTTGAAAATGGGACCCTCAAATATCCCATATAGTCACAGGTCGAAATTTCACCCCACCAGAACTCGTTCAAAAATCAACTGGTTTTCATAAGGAGTGGCTTTTTGTTCATGGCTTAACTTAAAGATCAATTCGGTATCTAAATCTGGCAATATTATTTTTGGTCAAAATTCATGTGAAAATGATATCCCAAATATCCCATACAGTCACAGGTCGAAATTTCACCCCACCAGAACTCGTTCAAAAATCAACTGGTTTTCATAAGGAGTTGCTTTTTGTTCATGGCTTAACTTATAGATCAATTCGGTATCTAAATCTGGCAATATTATTTTTGGTCAAAATTCATGTGAAAATGGGACCCTCAAATATCCCATATAGTCACAGGTCGAAATTTCACCCCACCAGAACTCGTTCAAAAATCAACTGGTTTTCATAAGTAGTGGCTTTCTGTTCATGGTTCGGCCTCTAGATCGATTCGGCATCTATATCTGGCAACATAAATTTTGGTCAAAATTCATGTGAAAATAAGGAGTGGCTTTTTGTTCATGGCTTAACTTATATATAAATTCGGTAACTAAACCTGGCAATAGTATTTTTGGTCAAAATTCATGTGAAAATGGGACCCTCAAATATCCCATATAATCAAAGGTCGAAATTTCACCCCACCAGAACTAGTTCAAAAATCAACTGGTTTTCATAAGTAGTGGCTTTCTGTTCATGACTCGGCCTCTAGATCACCCCCATAACTCGCTAAAAAATCAACTGGTTTTCATAAGTAGTGGCTTTCTGTTCATGGTTCGGCCTCTAGATCGATTCGGCATCTATATCTGGCAACATAAATTTTGGTCAAAATTCATGTGAAAATAAGGAGTGGCTTTTTGTTCATGGCTTAACTTATATATAAATTCGGTAACTAAGCCTGGCAATAGTATTTTTGGTCAAAATTCATGTGAAAATGGGACCCTTAAATATCCCATATAGTCACAGGTCGAAATTTCACCCCACCAGAACTCGTTCAAAAATCAACTTGTTTTCATAAGTAGTAGCTTTTTGTTCATGGCTTAACTTATAGATCAATTCGGTATCTAAATCTGGCAATATTATTTTTGGTCAAAATTCATGTGAAAATGGGACCCTCAAATATCCCATATAGTCACAGGTCGAAATTTCACCCCACCAGAACTCGTTCAAAAATCAACTGGTTTTCATAAGGAGTGGCTTTTTGTTCATGGCTTAACTTATAGATCAATTCGGTATCTAAATCTGGCAATATTATTTTTGGTCAAAATCCCATATAGTCACAGGTCGAAATTTCACCCCATCAGAACTCGTTCAAAAATCAACTGGTTTTCATAAGTAGTAGCTTTTTGTTCATGGCTTAACTTATAGATCAATTCGGTATCTAAATCTGGCAATATTATTTTTTGGTCAAAATTCATGTGAAAATGGGACCCTTAAATATCCCATATAGTCACAGGTCGAAATTTCACCCCACCAGAACTCGTTCAAAAATCAACTGGTTTTCATAAGGAGTGGCTTTTTATTCATGACTCGGCCTCTAGATCCCCCTATAACGCTCAAAAATCATCTGCTTTTCTTCAGAAGTGTCTTTTGTTCATGGCTTGGCTTTTAGATCAATTCGGCATCTAAATCTGACAATATTATTTTTGATCAAAATTCATTTGAAAATGGGACCCTCAAATATCCCATATAGTCACAGGTCGAAATTTCACCCCACCAGAACTCGTTCAAAAATCAACTGGTTTTCATAAGGAGTGGCTTTTTGTTCATGGCTTAACTTATAGATCAATTCGGTATTTAAATCTGACAATATTATTTTTGATCAAAATTCATTTTTAAATGGGACCCTCAAATATCCGATATAGTCACAGGTCGAAATTTCACCCCACCAGAACTCGTTCAAAAATCAACTGGTTTTCATAAGGAGTGGCTTTTTGTTCATGGCTTAACTTATAGATCAATTCGGTATCTAAATCTGGCAATATTATTTTTGGTCAAAATTCATGTGAAAATGGGACCCTTAAATATCCCATATAGTCACAGGTCGAAATTTCACCCCACCAGAACTCGTTCAAAAATCAACTGGTTTTCATAAGTAGTGGCTTTCTGTTCATGGTTCGGCCTCTAGATCAATTCGGCATCTAAATCTGGCAACATCATTTTTGGTCAAAATTCATGTGAAAATGATACCCCAAATATCCCATATAGTCACAGGTCGAAATTTCACCCCACCAGAACTCGTTCAAAAATAAACTGGTTTTCATAAGGTGTTTTTTGTTCATGGCTTAACTTATAGATCAATTCGGTATCTAAATCTGGCAATATTATTTTTGGTCAAAATTCATGTGAAAATGGGACCCTTAAATATCCCATATAGTCACAGGTCGAAATTTCACCCCACCAGAACTCGTTCAAAAATCAACTTGTTTTCATAAGTAGTAGCTTTTTGTTCATGGCTTAACTTATAGATCAATTCGGTATCTAAATCTGGCAATATTATTTTTGGTCAAAATTCATGTGAAAATGGGACCCTCAAATATCCCATATAGTCACAGGTCGAAATTTCACCCCACCAGAACTCGTTCAAAAATCAACTGGTTTTCATAAGGAGTGGCTTTTTGTTCATGGCTTAACTTATAGATCAATTCGGTATCTAAATCTGGCAATATTATTTTTGGTCAAAATCCCATATAGTCACAGGTCGAAATTTCACCCCATCAGAACTCGTTCAAAAATCAACTGGTTTTCATAAGTAGTAGCTTTTTGTTCATGGCTTAACTTATAGATCAATTCGGTATCTAAATCTGGCAATATTATTTTTGGTCAAAATTCATGTGAAAATGGGACCCTTAAATATCCCATATAGTCACAGGTCGAAATTTCACCCCACCAGAACTCGTTCAAAAATCAACTGGTTTTCATAAGGAGTGGCTTTTTATTCATGACTCGGCCTCTAGATCCCCCTATAACGCTCAAAAATCAACTGCTTTTCTTCAGAAGTGTCTTTTTGTTCATGGCTTGGCTTTTAGATCAATTCGGCATCTAAATCTGACAATATTATTTTTGATCAAAATTCATTTGAAAATGGGACCCTCAAATATCCCATATAGTCACAGGTCGAAATTTCACCCCACCAGAACTCGTTCAAAAATCAACTGGTTTTCATAAGGAGTGGCTTTTTGTTCATGGCTTAACTTATAGATCAATTCGGTATTTAAATCTGACAATATTATTTTTGATCAAAATTCATTTTTAAATGGGACCCTCAAATATCCGATATAGTCACAGGTCGAAATTTCACCCCACCAGAACTCGTTCAAAAATCAACTGGTTTTCATAAGGAGTGGCTTTTTGTTCATGGCTTAACTTATAGATCAATTCGGTATCTAAATCTGGCAATATTATTTTTGGTCAAAATTCATGTGAAAATGGGACCCTTAAATATCCCATATAGTCACAGGTCGAAATTTCACCCCACCAGAACTCGTTCAAAAATCAACTGGTTTTCATAAGTAGTGGCTTTCTGTTCATGGTTCGGCCTCTAGATCAATTCGGCATCTAAATCTGGCAACATCATTTTTGGTCAAAATTCATGTGAAAATGATACCCCAAATATCCCATATAGTCACAGGTCGAAATTTCACCCCACCAGAACTCGTTCAAAAATAAACTGGTTTTCATAAGGTGTTTTTTGTTCATGGCTTAACTTATAGATCAATTCGGTATCTAAATCTGGCAATATTATTTTTGGTCAAAATTCATGTGAAAATGGGACCCTTAAATATCCCATATAGTCACAGGTCGAAATTTCACCCCACCAGAACTCGTTCAAAAATCAACTTGTTTTCATAAGTAGTAGCTTTTTGTTCATGGCTTAACTTATAGATCAATTCGGTATCTAAATCTGGCAATATTATTTTTGGTCAAAATTCATGTGAAAATGGGACCCTCAAATATCCCATATAGTCACAGGTCGAAATTTCACCCCACCAGAACTCGTTCAAAAATCAACTGGTTTTCATAAGGAGTGGCTTTTTGTTCATGGCTTAACTTATAGATCAATTCGGTATCTAAATCTGGCAATATTATTTTTGGTCAAAATCCCATATAGTCACAGGTCGAAATTTCACCCCATCAGAACTCGTTCAAAAATCAACTGGTTTTCATAAGGAGTAGCTTTTTGTTCATGGCTTAACTTATAGATCAATTCGGTATCTAAATCTGGCAATATTATTTTTGGTCAAAATTCATGTGAAAATGGGACCCTTAAATATCCCATATAGTCACAGGTCGAAATTTCACCCCACCAGAACTCGTTCAAAAATCAACTGGTTTTCATAAGGAGTGGCTTTTTATTCATGACTCGGCCTCTAGATCCCCCTATAACGCTCAAAAATCAACTGCTTTTCTTCAGAAGTGTCTTTTTTGTTCATGGCTTGGCTTTTAGATCAATTCGGCATCTAAATCTGACAATATTATTTTTGATCAAAATTCATTTGAAAATGGGACCCTCAAATATCCCATATAGTCACAGGTCGAAATTTCACCCCACCAGAACTCGTTCAAAACTCAACTGGTTTTCATAAGGAGTGGCTTTTTGTTCATGGCTTAACTTATAGATCAATTCGGTATTTAAATCTGACAATATTATTTTTGATCAAAATTCATTTTTAAATGGGACCCTCAAATATCCGATATAGTCACAGGTCGAAATTTCACCCCACCAGAACTCGTTCAAAAATCAACTGGTTTTCATAAGGAGTGGCTTTTTGTTCATGGCTTAACTTATAGATCAATTCGGTATCTAAATCTGGCAATATTATTTTTGGTCAAAATTCATGTGAAAATGGGACCCTTAAATATCCCATATAGTCACAGGTCGAAATTTCACCCCACCAGAACTCGTTCAAAAATCAACTGGTTTTCATAAGTAGTGGCTTTCTGTTCATGGTTCGGCCTCTAGATCAATTCGGCATCTAAATCTGGCAACATCATTTTTGGTCAAAATTCATGTGAAAATGATAGCCCAAATATCCCATATAGTCACAGGTCGAAATTTCACCCCACCAGAACTCGTTCAAAAATAAACTGGTTTTCATAAGGTGTTTTTTGTTCATGGCTTAACTTATAGATCAATTCGGTATCTAAATCTGGCAATATTATTTTTGGTCAAAATTCATGTGATAATGGGACCCTTAAATATCCCATATAGTCACAGGTCGAAATTTCACCCCACCAGAACTCGTTCAAAAATCAACTGGTTTTCATAAGGAGTGGCTTTTTGTTCATGGCTTAACTTATAGATCAATTCGGTATCTAAATTTGGCAATATTATTTTTGGTCAAAATTCATGTGGAAATGGGACCCTCAAATATCCCATATAGTCACAGGTCGAAATTTCACCCCACCAGAACTCGTTCAAAAATCAACTGGTTTTCATAAGGAGTTGCTTTTTGTTCATGGCTTAACTTATAGATCAATTCGGTATCTAAATCTGGCAATATTATTTTTGGTCAAAATTCATGTGAAAATGGGACCCTTAAATATCCCATATAGTCACAGGTCGAAATTTCACCCCACCAGAACTCGTTCAAAAATCAACTGGTTTTCATAAGTAGTGGCTTTCTGTTCATGGTTCGGCCTCTAGATCGATTCGGCATCTATATCTGGCAACATAAATTTTGGTCAAAATTCATGTGAAAATAAGGAGTGGCTTTTTGTTCATGGCTTAACTTATAGATAAATTCGGTATCTAAACCTGGCAATAGTATTTTTGGTCAAAATTCATGTGAAAATGGGACCCTCAAATATCCCATATAGTCAAAGGTCGAAATTTCACCCCACCAGAACTAGTTCAAAAATCAACTGGTTTTCATAAGTAGTGGCTTTCTGTTCATGACTCTGCCTCTAGATCACCCCCATAACTCACTCAAAAATCAACTGGTTTTCATAAGTAGTGGCTTTCTGTTCATGGTTCAGCCTCTAGATCAATTCGGCATCTAAATCTGGCAACATAATTTTTGGTTAAAATTCATGTGAAAATGGGACCCTTAAATATCCCATATAGTCACAGGTCGAATTTTCACCCCACCAGAACTCGTTCAAAAATCAACTGGTTTTCATAAGGAGTGGCTTTTTGTTCATGGCTTAACTTATAGATCAATTCGGTAGCTAAATCTGGCAATATTATTTTTGGTCAAAATTCATGTGAAAATGGGACCCTCAAATATCCCATATAGTCACAGGTCGAAATTTCACCCCACCAGAACTCGTTCAAAAACCAACTGGTTTTCATAAGGAGTAGCTTTTTGTTCATTGCTTAACTTATAGATCAATTCGGTATCTAAATTTGGCAATATTATTTTTGGTCAAAATTCATGTGGAAATGGGACCCTCAAATATCCCATATAGTCACAGGTCGAAATTTCACCCCACCAGAACTCGTTCAAAAATCAACTGGTTTTCATAAGGAGTGGCTTTTTATTCATGGCTTAACTTATAGATCAATTCGGTATCTAAATTTGGCAATATTATATTTGGTCAAAATTCATGTGGAAATGGGACCCTCAAATATGCCATATAAAAACAGGTCGAAATTTCCCAGCACCAGAAGACGGTCAAAAATCAACCGCTTTTCTTAAGAAGTGTCTTTTTGTTCATGGCTTGGCTTTTAGATCAATTCGGCATCTAAATCTGACAATATTATTTTTGGTCAAAATTCATTTGAAAATGGGACCCTCAAATATCCCATATAGTCACAGGTCGAAATTTCACCACACCAGAACTCGTTCAAAAATTAACTGGTTTTCATAAGGTGTGGTTTTTTGTTCATGGCTTAACTTATAGATCAATTCGGTATCTAAGTCTGGCAATATTATTTTTGGTCAAAATTCATGTGAAAATGGGACCCTTAAATATCCCATATAGTCACAGGTCGAAATTTCACCCCACCAGAACTCGTTCAAAAATCAACTGGTTTTCTTAAGAAGTGTCTTTTTGTTCATGGCTTAACTTATAGATCAATTCGGTATCTAAGTCTGGCAATATTATTTTTGGTCAAAATTCATGTGAAAATGATACCCCAAATATCCCATATAGTCACAGGTCGAAATTTCACCCCACCAGAACTCGTTCAAAAATCAACTGGTTTTCATAAGGAGTGGCTTTTTGTTCATGGCTTAACTTATAGATCAATTCGGTATCTAAATCTGGCAATATTATTTTTGGTCAAAATTCATGTGAAAATGATACCCCAAATATCCCATACAGTCACAGGTCGAAATTTCACCCCACCAGAACTCGTTCAAAAATCAACTGGTTTTCATAAGGAGTTGCTCTTTGTTCATGGCTTAACTTATAGATCAATTCGGTATCTAAATCTGGTAATATTATTTTTGGTCAAAATTCATGTGAAAATATGACCCTCAAATATCCCATATAGTCACAGGTCGAAATTTCACCCCACCAGAACTCGTTCAAAAATCAACTGGTTTTCATAAGTAGTGGCTTTCTGTTCATGGTTCGGCCTCTAGATCGATTCGGCATCTATATCTGGCAACATAAATTTTGGTCAAAATTCATGTGAAAATAAGGAGTGGCTTTTTGTTCATGGCTTAACTTATATATAAATTCGGTAACTAAACCTGGCAATAGTATTTTTGGTCAAAATTCATGTGAAAATGGGACCCTCAAATATCCCATATAGTCAAAGGTCGAAATTTCACCCCACCAGAACTAGTTCAAAAATCAACTGGTTTTCATAAGTAGTGGCTTTCTGTTCATGACTCGGCCTCTAGATCACCCCCATAACTCGCTAAAAAATCAACTGGTTTTCATAAGTAGTAGCTTTCTGTTCATGGTTCGGCCTCTAGATCGATTCGGCATCTATATCTGGCAACATAAATTTTGGTCAAAATTCATGTGAAAATAAGGAGTGGCTTTTTGTTCATGGCTTAACTTATAGATAAATTCGGTATCTAAATTTGGCAATATTATTTTTGGTCAAAATTCATGTGGAAATGGGACCCTCAAATATGCCATATAGAAACAGGTCGAAATTTCCCAGCACCAGAAGACGGTCAAAAATCAACTGGTTTTCATAAGGAGTGGCTTTTTATTCATGGCTTATCTTATAGATCAATTCGGTATCTAAATTTGGCAATATTATTTTTGGTCAAAATTCATGTGGAAATGGGACCCTCAAATATGCCATATAGAAACAGGTTGAAATTTCGCAGCACCAGAAGACGGTCAAAAATCAACCGCTTTTCTTAAGAAGTGTCTTTTTGTTCATGGCTTGGCTTTTAGATCAATTCGGCATCTAAATCTGACAATATTATTTTTGGTCAAAATTCATTTCAAAATGGGACCCTCAAATATCCCATATAGTCACAGGTCGAAATTTCACCCCACCAGAACTCGTTCAAAAATCAACTGGTTTTCATAAGGAGTGGCTTTTTGTTCATGGCTTAACTTATAGATCAATTCGGTATCTAAATTTGGCAATATTATTTTTGGTCAAAATTCATGTGGAAATGGGACCCTCAAATATCCCATATAGTCACAGGTCGAAATTTCACCCCACCAGAACTCGTTCAAAAATCAACTGGTTTTCATAAGGAGTGGCTTTTTGTTCATGGCTTAACTTATAGATCAATTCGGTATCTAAATTTGGCAATATTATTTTTGGTCAAAATTCATGTGGAAATGGGACCCTCAAATATCCCATATAGTCACAGGTCGAAATTTCACCCCACCAGAACTCGTTCAAAAATCAACTGGTTTTCATAAGGAGTGGCTTTTTGTTCATGGCTTAACTTATAGATCAATTCGGTATCTAAATCTGGCAATATTATTTTTGGTCAAAATTCATGTGAAAATGGGACCCTCAAATATCCCATATAGTCACAGGTCGAAATTTCACCCCACCAGAACTCGTTCAAAAATCAACTGGTTTTCATAAGGAGTGGCTTTTTGTTCATGGCTTAACTTATAGATCAATTCGGTATCTAAATTTGGCAATATTATTTTTGGTCAAAATTCATGTGGAAATGGGACCCTCAAATATCCCATATAGTCACAGGTCGAAATTTCACCCCACCAGAACTCGTTCAAAAATCAACTGGTTTTCATAAGGAGTTGCTTTTTGTTCATGGCTTAACTTATAGATCAATTCGGTATCTAAATCTGGCAATATTATTTTTGGTCAAAATTCATGTGAAAATGGGACCCTTAAATATCCCATATAGTCACAGGTCGAAATTTCACCCCACCAGAACTCGTTCAAAAATCAACTGGTTTTCATAAGTAGTGGCTTTCTGTTCATGGTTCGGCCTCTAGATCGATTCGGCATCTATATCTGGCAACATAAATTTTGGTCAAAATTCATGTGAAAATAAGGAGTGGCTTTTTGTTCATGGCTTAACTTATAGATAAATTCGGTATCTAAACCTGGCAATATTATTTTTGGTCAAAATTCATGTGAAAATGGGACCCTCAAATATCCCATATAGTCAAAGGTCGAAATTTCACCCCACCAGAACTAGTTCAAAAATCAACTGGTTTTCATAAGTAGTGGCTTTCTGTTCATGACTCTGCCTCTAGATCACCCCCATAACTCACTCAAAAATCAACTGGTTTTCATAAGTAGTGGCTTTCTGTTCATGGTTCAGCCTCTAGATCAATTCGGCATCTAAATCTGGCAACATAATTTTTGGTCAAAATTCATGTGAAAATGGGACCCTTAAATATCCCATATAGTCACAGGTCGAATTTTCACCCCACCAGAACTCGTTCAAAAATCAACTGGTTTTCATAAGGAGTGGCTTTTTGTTCATGGCTTAACTTATAGATCAATTCGGTAGCTAAATCTGGCAATATTATTTTTGGTCAAAATTCATGTGAAAATGGGACCCTCAAATATCCCATATAGTCACAGGTCGAAATTTCACCCCACCAGAACTCGTTCAAAAACCAACTGGTTTTCATAAGGAGTAGCTTTTTGTTCATTGCTTAACTTATAGATCAATTCGGTATCTAAATTTGGCAATATTATTTTTGGTCAAAATTCATGTGGAAATGGGACCCTCAAATATCCCATATAGTCACAGGTCGAAATTTCACCCCACCAGAACTCGTTCAAAAATCAACTGGTTTTCATAAGGAGTGGCTTTTTATTCATGGCTTAACTTATAGATCAATTCGGTATCTAAATTTGGCAATATTATATTTGGTCAAAATTCATGTGGAAATGGGACCCTCAAATATGCCATATAAAAACAGGTCGAAATTTCCCAGCACCAGAAGACGGTCAAAAATCAACCGCTTTTCTTAAGAAGTGTCTTTTTGTTCATGGCTTGGCTTTTAGATCAATTCGGCATCTAAATCTGACAATATTATTTTTGGTCAAAATTCATTTGAAAATGGGACCCTCAAATATCCCATATAGTCACAGGTCGAAATTTCACCACACCAGAACTCGTTCAAAAATTAACTGGTTTTCATAAGGTGTGGTTTTTTGTTCATGGCTTAACTTATAGATCAATTCGGTATCTAAGTCTGGCAATATTATTTTTGGTCAAAATTCATGTGAAAATGGGACCCTTAAATATCCCATATAGTCACAGGTCGAAATTTCACCCCACCAGAACTCGTTCAAAAATCAACTGGTTTTCATAAGTAGTGGCTTTCTGTTCATGGTTCGGCCTCTAGATCGATTCGGCATCTATATCTGGCAACATAAATTTTGGTCAAAATTCATGTGAAAATAAGGAGTGGCTTTTTGTTCATGGCTTAACTTATATATAAATTCGGTAACTAAACCTGGCAATAGTATTTTTGGTCAAAATTCATGTGAAAATGGGACCCTTAAATATCCCATATAGTCAAAGGTCGAAATTTCACCCCACCAGAACTAGTTCAAAAATCAACTGGTTTTCATAAGTAGTGGCTTTCTGTTCATGACTCGGCCTCTAGATCATCCCCATAACTCGCTAAAAAATCAACTGGTTTTCATAAGTAGTAGCTTTCTCTTCATGGTTCGGCCTCTAGATCGATTCGGCATCTATATCTGGCAACATAAATTTTGGTCAAAATTCATGTGAAAATAAGGAGTGGCTTTTTGTTCATGGCTTAACTTATAGATAAATTCGGTATCTAAATTTGGCAATATTATTTTTGGTCAAAATTCATGTGGAAATGGGACCCTCAAATATGCCATATAGAAACAGGTCGAAATTTCCCAGCACCAGAAGACGGTCAAAAATCAACTGGTTTTCATAAGGAGTGGCTTTTTATTCATGGCTTATCTTATAGATCAATTCGGTATCTAAATTTGGCAATATTATTTTTGGTCAAAATTCATGTGGAAATGGGACCCTCAAATATGCCATATAGAAACAGGTTGAAATTTCGCAGCACCAGAAGACGGTCAAAAATCAACCGCTTTTCTTAAGAAGTGTCTTTTTGTTCATGGCTTGGCTTTTAGATCAATTCGGCATCTAAATCTGACAATATTATTTTTGGTCAAAATTCATTTCAAAATGGGACCCTCAAATATCCCATATAGTCACAGGTCGAAATTTCACCCCACCAGAACTCGTTCAAAAATCAACTGGTTTTCATAAGGAGTGGCTTTTTGTTCATGGCTTAACTTATAGATCAATTCGGTATCTAAATTTGGCAATATTATTTTTGGTCAAAATTCATGTGGAAATGGGACCCTCAAATATCCCATATAGTCACAGGTCGAAATTTCACCCCACCAGAACTCGTTCAAAAATCAACTGGTTTTCATAAGGAGTGGCTTTTTGTTCATGGCTTAACTTATAGATCAATTCGGTATCTAAATTTGGCAATATTATTTTTGGTCAAAATTCATGTGGAAATGGGAACCTCAAATATCCCATATAGTCACAGGTCGAAATTTCACCCCACCAGAACTCGTTCAAAAATCAACTGGTTTTCATAAGGAGTGGCTTTTTGTTCATGGCTTAACTTATAGATCAATTCGGTATCTAAATCTGGCAATATTATTTTTGGTCAAAATTCATGTGAAAATGGGACCCTCAAATATCCCATATAGTCACAGGTCGAAATTTCACCCCACCAGAACTCGTTCAAAAATCAACTGGTTTTCATAAGGAGTGGCTTTTTGTTCATGGCTTAACTTATAGATCAATTCGGTATCTAAATCTGGCAATATTATTTTTGGTCAAAATTCATGTGAAAATGGGACCCTCAAATATCCCATATAGTCACAGGTCGAAATTTCACCCCACCAGAACTCGTTCAAAAATCAACTGGTTTTCATAAGGAGTGGCTTTTTGTTCATGGCTTAACTTATAGATCAATTCGGTATCTAAATCTGGCAATATTATTTTTAGTCAAAATTCATGTGAAAATGGGACCCTTAAATATCCCATATAGTCACAGGTCGAAATTTCACCCCACCAGAACTCGTTCAAAAATCAACTGGTTTTCATAAGGAGTGGCTTTTTGTTCATGGCTTAACTTATAGATCAATTCGGTATCTAAATTTGGCAATATTATTTTTGGTCAAAATTCATGTGGAAATGGGACCCTCAAATATCCCATATAGTCACAGGTCGAAATTTCACCCCACCAGAACTCGTTCAAAAATCAACTGGTTTTCATAAGGAGTGGCTTTTTGTTCATGGCTTAACTTATAGATCAATTCAGTATCTAAATTTGGCAATATTATTTTTGGTCAAAATTCATGTGGAAATGGGACCCTCAAATATCCCATATAGTCACAGGTCGAAATTTCACCCCACCAGAACTCGTTCAAAAATCAACTGGTTTTCATAAGGAGTGGCTTTTTGTTCATGGCTTAACTTATAGATCAATTCGGTATCTAAATTTGGCAATATTATTTTTGGTCAAAATTCATGTGGAAATGGGACCCTCAAATATCCCATATAGTCACAGGTCGAAATTTCACCCCACCAGAACTCGTTCAAAAATCAACTGGTTTTCATAAGGAGTGGCTTTTTGTTCATGGCTTAACTTATAGATCAATTCGGTATCTAAATCTGGCAATATTATTTTTGGTCAAAATTCATGTGAAAATGGGACCCTCAAATATCCCATATAGTCACAGGTCGAAATTTCACCCCACCAGAACTCGTTCAAAAATCAACTGGTTTTCATAAGGAGTGGCTTTTTGTTCATGGCTTAACTTATAGATCAATTCGGTATCTAAATCTGGCAATATTATTTTTGGTCAAAATTCATGTGAAAATGGGACCCTCAAATATCCCATATAGTCACAGGTCGAAATTTCACCCCACCAGAACTCGTTCAAAAATCAACTGGTTTTCATAAGGAGTGGCTTTTTGTTCATGGCTTAACTTATAGATCAATTCGGTATCTAAATCTGGCAATATTATTTTTGGTCAAAATTCATGTGGAAATGGGACCCTCAAATATCCCATATAGTCACAGGTCGAAATTTCACCCCACCAGAACTCGTTCAAAAATAAACTGGTTTTCATAAGGAGTGGCTTTTTGTTCATGGCTTAACTTATAGATCAATTCGGTATCTAAATCTGGCAATATTATTTTTGGTCAAAATTCATGTGGAAATGGGACCCTCAAATATCCCATATAGTCACAGGTCGAAATTTCACCCCACCAGAACTCGTTCAAAAATCAACTGGTTTTCATAAGGAGTGGCTTTTTGTTCATGGCTTAACTTATAGATCAATTCGGTATCTAAATTTGGCAATATTATTTTTGGTCAAAATTCATGTGGAAATGGGACCCTCAAATATCCCATATAGTCACAGGTCGAAATTTCACCCCACCAGAACTCGTTCAAAAATCAACTGGTTTTCATAAGGAGTGGCTTTTTGTTCATGGCTTAACTTATAGATCAATTCGGTATCTAAATCTGGCAATATTATTTTTGGTCAAAATTCATGTGAAAATGGGACCCTCAAATATCCCATATAGTCACAGGTCGAAATTTCACCCCACCAGAACTCGTTCAAAAATCAACTGGTTTTCATAAGGAGTGGCTTTTTGTTCATGGCTTAACTTATAGATCAATTCGGTATCTAAATCTGGCAATATTATTTTTGGTCAAAATTCATGTGAAAATGGGACCCTTAAATATCCCATATAGTCACAGGTCGAAATTTCACCCCACCAGAACTCGTTCAAAAATCAACTGGTTTTCATAAGGAGTGGCTTTTTGTTCATGGCTTAACTTATAGATCAATTCGGTATCTAAATTTGGCAATATTATTTTTGGTCAAAATTCATGTGAAAATGGGACCCTTAAATATCCCATATAGTCACAGGTCGAAATTTCACCCCACCAGAACTCGTTCAAAAATCAACTGGTTTTCATAAGGAGTGGCTTTTTGTTCATGGCTTAACTTATAGATCAATTCGGTATTTAAATCTGACAATATTATTTTTGATCAAAATTCATTTTTAAATGGGACCCTCAAATATCCGATATAGTCACAGGTCGAAATTTCACCCCACCAGAACTCGTTCAAAAATCAACTGGTTTTCATAAGGAGTGGCTTTTTGTTCATGGCTTAACTTATAGATCAATTCGGTATCTAAATTTGGCAATATTATTTTTGGTCAAAATTCATTTCAAAATGGGACCCTCAAATATCCCATATAGTCACAGGTCGAAATTTCACCCCACCAGAACTCGTTCAAAAATCAACTGGTTTTCATAAGGAGTGGCTTTTTGTTCATGGCTTAACTTATAGATCAATTCGGTATCTAAATTTGGCAATATTATTTTTGGTCAAAATTCATGTGGAAATGGGACCCTCAAATATCCCATATAGTCACAGGTCGAAATTTCACCCCACCAGAACTCGTTCAAAAATCAACTGGTTTTCATAAGGAGTGGCTTTTTGTTCATGGCTTAACTTATATATCAATTCGGTATCTAAATCTGGCAATATTATTTTTGGTCAAAATTCATGTGAAAATGGGACCCTTAAATATCCCATATAGTCACAGGTCGAAATTTCACCCCACCAGAACTCGTTCAAAAATCAACTGGTTTTCATAAGGAGTGGCTTTTTGTTCATGGCTTAACTTATAGATCAATTCGGTATCTAAATTTGGCAATATTATTTTTGGTCAAAATTCATGTGGAAATGGGACCCTCAAATATCCCATTTAGTCACAGGTCGAAATTTCACCCCACCAGAACTCGTTCAAAAATCAACTGGTTTTCATAAGGAGTGGCTTTTTGTTCATGGCTTAACTTATAGATCAATTCGGTATCTTAATCTGGCAATATTATTTTTGGTCAAAATTCATTTCAAAATGGGACCCTCAAATATCCCATATAGTCACAGGTCGAAATTTCACCCCACCAGAACTCGTTCAAAAATCAACTGGTTTTCATAAGGAGTGGCTTTTTGTTCATGGCTTAACTTATAGATCAATTCGGTATCTAAATCTGGCAATATTATTTTTGGTCAAAATTCATGTGAAAATGGGACCCTTAAATATCCCATATAGTCACAGGTCGAAATTTCACCCCACCAGAACTCGTTCAAAAATCAACTGGTTTTCATAAGGAGTGGCTTTTTGTTCATGGCTTAACTTATAGATCAATTCGGTATCTAAATTTGGCAATATCATTTTTGGTCAAAATTCATGTGGAAATGGGACCCTCAAATATCCCATATAGTCACAGGTCGAAATTTCACCCCACCAGAACTCGTTCAAATTTCAACTGGTTTTCATAAGGAGTGGCTTTTTGTTCATGGCTTAACTTATAGATCAATTCGGTATCTAAATCTGGCAATATTATTTTTGGTCAAAATTCATGTGAAAATGGGACCCTTAAATATCCCATATAGTCACAGGTCGAAATTTCACCCCACCAGAACTCGTTCAAAAATCAACTGGTTTTCATAAGGAGTGGCTTTTTGTTCATGGCTTAACTTATAGATCAATTCGGTATCTAAATCTGGCAATATTATTTTTGGTCAAAATTCATGTGAAAATGGGACCCTTAAATATCCCATATAGTCACAGGTCGAAATTTCACCCCACCAGAACTCGTTCAAAAATCAACTGGTTTTCATAAGGAGTGGCTTTTTGTTCATGGCTTAACTTATAGATCAATTCGGTATCTAAATTTGGCAATATTATTTTTGGTCAAAATTCATGTGGAAATGGGACCCTCAAATATCCCATATAGTCACAGGTCGAAATTTCACCCCACCAGAACTCGTTCAAAAATCAACTGGTTTTCATAAGGAGTGGCTTTTTGTTCATGGCTTAACTTATAGATCAATTCGGTATCTAAATCTGGCAATATTATTTTTGGTCAAAATTCATGTGGAAATGGGACCCTCAAATATGCCATATAGAAACAGGTCGAAATTTCCCAGCACCAGAAGACGGTCAAAAATCAACTGGTTTTCATAAGGAGTGGCTTTTTATTCATGGCTTATCTTATAGATCAATTCGGTATCTAAATTTGGCAATATTATTTTTGGTCAAAATTCATGTGGAAATGGGACCCTCAAATATGCCATATAGAAACAGGTTGAAATTTCGCAGCACCAGAAGACGGTCAAAAATCAACCGCTTTTCTTAAGAAGCGTCTTTTTGTTCATGGCTTGGCTTTTAGATCAATTCGGCATCTAAATCTGACAATATTATTTTTGGTCAAAATTCATTTCACAATGGGACCCTCAAATATCCCATATAGTCACAGGTCGAAATTTCACCCCACCAGAACTCGTTCAAAAATCAACCGCTTTTCTTAAGAAGTGTCTTTTTGTTCATGGCTTGGCTTTTAGATCAATTCGGCATCTAAATCTGACAGTATTATTTTTGGTCAAAATTCATTTCAAAATGGGACCCTCAAATATCCCATATAGTCACAGGTCGAAATTTCACCCCACCAGAACTCGTTCAAAAATCAACTGGTTTTCATAAGGAGTGGCTTTTTGTTCATGGCTTAACTTATAGATCAATTCGGTATCTAAATCTGGCAATATTATTTTTGGTCAAAATTCATGTGAAAATGAAACCCCAAATATCCCATACAGTCACAGGTCGAAATTTCACCCCACCAGAACTCGTTCAAAAATCAACTGGTTTTCATAAGGAGTTGCTTTTTGTTCATGGCTTAACTTATAGATCAATTCGGTATCTAAATCTGGCAATATTATTTTTGGTCAAAATTCATGTGAAAATGGGACCCTCAAATATCCCATATAGTCACAGGTCGAAATTTCACCCCACCAGAACTCGTTCAAAAATCAACTGGTTTTCATAAGTAGTGGCTTTCTGTTCATGGTTCGGCCTCTAGATCGATTCGGCATCTATATCTGGCAACATAAATTTTGGTCAAAATTCATGTGAAAATGAGGAGTGGCTTTTTGTTCATGGCTTAACTTATAGATAAATTCGGTATCTAAGCCTGGCAATAGTATTTTTGGTCAAAATTCATGTGGAAATGGGACCCTCAAATATGCCATATAGAAACAGGTCGAAATTTCCCAGCACCAGAAGACGGTCAAAAATCAACTGGTTTTCGTAAGGAGTGGCTTTTTATTCATGGCTTAACTTACAGATCAATTCGGTATCTAAATTTGGCAATATTATTTTTGGTCAAAATTCATGTGGAAATGGGACCATCAAATATCCCATATAGTCACAGGTCGAAATTTCACCCCACCAGAACTCGTTCAAAAATCAACTGGTTTTCATAAGGAGTGGCTTTTTATTCATGGCTTAACTTATAGATCAATTCGGTATCTAAATTTGGCAATATTATTTTTGGTCAAAATTCATGTGGAAATGGGACCCTCAAATATGCCATATAGAAACAGGTCGAAATTTCCCAGCACCAGAAGACGGTCAAAAATCAACTGGTTTTCATAAGGAGTGGCTTTTTATTCATGGCTTAACTTATAGATCAATTCGGTATCTAAATTTGGCAATATTATTTTTGGTCAAAATTCATGTGGAAATGGGACCATCAAATATCCCATATAGTCACAGGTCGAAATTTCACCCCACCAGAACTCGTTCAAAAATCAACTGGTTTTCATAAGGAGTGGCTTTTTATTCATGGCTTAACTTATAGATCAATTCGGTATCTAAATTTGGCAATATTATTTTTGGTCAAAATTCATGTGGAAATGGGACCCTCAAATATGCCATATAGAAACAGGTCGAAATTTCCCAGCACCAGAAGACGGTCAAAAATCAACTGGTTTTCATAAGGAGTGGCTTTTTATTCATGGCTTAACTTATAGATCAATTCGGTATCTAAATTTGGCAATATTATTTTTGGTCAAAATTCATGTGGAAATGGGACCCTTAAATATCCCATATAGTCACTGGTCGAAAATTCACCCCACCAGAACTCGATCAAAAATCAACTGGTTTTCATAAGGTGTGGCTTTTTATTCATGGCTTAACTTATAGATCAATTCGGTATCTAAATTTGGCAATATTATTTTTGGTCAAAATTCATGTGGAAATGGGACCATCAAATATCCCATATAGTCACAGGTCGAAATTTCACCCCACCAGAACTCGTTCAAAAATCAACTGGTTTTCATAAGGAGTGGCTTTTTATTCATGGCTTAACTTATAGATCAATTCGGTATCTAAATTTGGCAATATTATTTTTGGTCAAAATTCATGTGGAAATGGGACCCTCAAATATGCCATATAGAAACAGGTCGAAATTTCCCAGCACCAGAAGACGGTCAAAAATCAACTGGTTTTCATAAGGAGTGGCTTTTTATTCATGGCTTAACTTATAGATCAATTCGGTATCTAAATTTGGCAATATTATTTTTGGTCAAAATTCATGTGGAAATGGGACCCTCAAATATGCCATATAGAAACAGGTTGAAATTTCGCAGCACCAGAAGACGGTCAAAAATCAACCGCTTTTCTTAAGAAGTGTCTTTTTGTTCATGGCTTGGCTTTTAGATCAATTCGGCATCTAAATCTGACAATATTATTTTTGGTCAAAATTCATTTGAAAATGGGACCCTCAAATATCCCATATAGTCACAGGTCGAAATTTCACCCCACCAGAACTCGTTCAAAAATTAACTGGTTTTCATAAGGTGTGGTTTTTTGTTCATGGCTTAACTTATAGATCAATTCGGTATCTAAATCTGGCAATATTATTTTTGGTCAAAATTCATGTGAAAATAAGGAGTGGCTTTTTGTTCATGGCTTAACTTATAGATAAATTCGGTATCTAAGCCTGGCAATAGTATTTTTGGTCAAAATTCATGTGGAAATGGGACCCTCAAATATGCCATATAGAAACAGGTCGAAATTTCCCAGCACCAGAAGACGGTCAAAAATCAACTGGTTTTCGTAAGGAGTGGCTTTTTATTCATGGCTTAACTTATAGATCAATTCGGTATCTAAATTTGGCAATATTATTTTTGGTCAAAATTCATGTGGAAATGGGACCATCAAATATCCCATATAGTCACAGGTCGAAATTTCACCCCACCAGAACTCGTTCAAAAATCAACTGGTTTTCATAAGGAGTGGCTTTTTATTCATGGCTTAACTTATAGATCAATTCGGTATCTAAATTTGGCAATATTATTTTTGGTCAAAATTCATGTGGAAATGGGACCCTCAAATATGCCATATAGAAACAGGTCGAAATTTCCCAGCACCAGAAGACGGTCAAAAATCAACTGGTTTTCATAAGGAGTGGCTTTTTATTCATGGCTTAACTTATAGATCAATTCGGTATCTAAATTTGGCAATATTATTTTTGGTCAAAATTCATGTGGAAATGGGACCCTCAAATATGCCATATAGAAACAGGTTGAAATTTCGCAGCACCAGAAGACGGTCAAAAATCAACCGCTTTTCTTAAGAAGTGTCTTTTTGTTCATGGCTTGGCTTTTAGATCAATTCGGCATCTAAATCTGACAATATTATTTTTGGTCAAAATTCATTTGAAAATGGGACCCTCAAATATCCCATATAGTCACAGGTCGAAATTTCACCCCACCAGAACTCGTTCAAAAATCAACTGGTTTTCATAAGTAGTGGCTTTCTGTTCATGGTTCGGCCTCTAGATCGATTCGGCATCTATATCTGGCAACATAAATTTTGGTCAAAATTCATGTGAAAATAAGGAGTGGCTTTTTGTTCATGGCTTAACTTATAGATAAATTCGGTATCTAAGCCTGGCAATAGTATTTTTGGTCAAAATTCATGTGGAAATGGGACCCTCAAATATGCCATATAGAAACAGGTCGAAATTTCCCAGCACCAGAAGACGGTCAAAAATCAACTGATTTTCGTAAGGAGTGGCTTTTTATTCATGGCTTAACTTATAGATCAATTCGGTATCTAAATTTGGCAATATTATTTTTGGTCAAAATTCATGTGGAAATGGGACCATCAAATATCCCATATAGTCACAGGTCGAAATTTCACCCCACCAGAACTCGTTCAAAAATCAACTGGTTTTCATAAGGAGTGGCTTTTTATTCATGGCTTAACTTATAGATCAATTCGGTATCTAAATTTGGCAATATTATTTTTGGTCAAAATTCATGTGGAAATGGGACCCTCAAATATGCCATATAGAAACAGGTCGAAATTTCCCAGCACCAGAAGACGGTCAAAAATCAACTGGTTTTCATAAGGAGTGGCTTTTTATTCATGGCTTAACTTATAGATCAATTCGGTATCTAAATTTGGCAATATTATTTTTGGTCAAAATTCATGTGGAAATGGGACCATCAAATATCCCATATAGTCACAGGTCGAAATTTCACCCCACCAGAACTCGTTCAAAAATCAACTGGTTTTCATAAGGAGTGGCTTTTTATTCATGGCTTAACTTATAGATCAATTCGGTATCTAAATTTGGCAATATTATTTTTGGTCAAAATTCATGTGGAAATGGGACCCTCAAATATGCCATATAGAAACAGGTCGAAATTTCCCAGCACCAGAAGAAGGTCAAAAATCAACTGGTTTTCATAAGGAGTGGCTTTTTATTCATGGCTTAACTTATAGATCAATTCGGTATCTAAATTTGGCAATATTATTTTTGGTCAAAATTCATGTGGAAATGGGACCCTTAAATATCCCATATAGTCACTGGTCGAAAATTCACCCCACCAGAACTCGATCAAAAATCAACTGGTTTTCATAAGGTGTGGCTTTTTATTCATGGCTTAACTTATAGATCAATTCGGTATCTAAATTTGGCAATATTATTTTTGGTCAAAATTCATGTGGAAATGGGACCATCAAATATCCCATATAGTCACAGGTCGAAATTTCACCCCACCAGAACTCGTTCAAAAATCAACTGGTTTTCATAAGGAGTGGCTTTTTATTCATGGCTTAACTTATAGATCAATTCGGTATCTAAATTTGGCAATATTATTTTGGTCAAAATTCATGTGGAAATGGGACCCTCAAATATGCCATATAGAAACAGGTCGAAATTTCCCAGCACCAGAAGACGGTCAAAAATCAACTGGTTTTCATAAGGAGTGGCTTTTTATTCATGGCTTAACTTATAGATCAATTCGGTATCTAAATTTGGCAATATTATTTTTGGTCAAAATTCATGTGGAAATGGGACCCTCAAATATGCCATATAGAAACAGGTTGAAATTTCGCAGCACCAGAAGACGGTCAAAAATCAACCGCTTTTCTTAAGAAGTGTCTTTTTTGTTCATGGCTTGGCTTTTAGATCAATTCGGCATCTAAATCTGACAATATTATTTTTGGTCAAAATTCATTTGAAAATGGGACCCTCAAATATCCCATATAGTCACAGGTCGAAATTTCACCCCACCAGAACTCGTTCAAAAATTAACTGGTTTTCATAAGGTGTGGTTTTTTGTTCATGGCTTAACTTATAGATCAATTCGGTATCTAAATCTGGCAATATTATTTTTGGTCAAAATTCATGTGAAAATGGGACCCTTAAATATCCCATATAGTCACAGGTCGAAATTTCACCCCACCAGAACTCGTTCAAAAATCAACTGGTTTTCATAAGGAGTGGCTTTTTGTTCATGGCTTAACTTATAGAACAATTCGGTATCTAAATTTGGCAATATTATTTTTGGTCAAAATTCATGTGGAAATGGGACCCTCAAATATCCCATATAGTCACAGGTCGAAATTTCACCCCACCAGAACTCGTTCAAAAATCAACTGGTTTTCATAAGGAGTGGCTTTTTATTCATGGTTTAACTTATAGATCAATTCGGTATCTAAATCTGGCAATATTATTTTTGGTCAAAATTCATGTGAAAATGAAACCCCAAATATCCCATACAGTCACAGGTCGAAATTTCACCCCACCAGAACTCGTTCAAAAATCAACTGGTTTTCATAAGGAGTTGCTTTTTGTTCATGGCTTAACTTATAGATCAATTCGGTATCTAAATCTGGCAATATTATTTTTGGTCAAAATTCATGTGAAAATGGGACCCTCAAATATCCCATATAGTCACAGGTCGAAATTTCACCCCACCAGAACTCGTTCAAAAATCAACTGGTTTTCATAAGTAGTGGCTTTCTGTTCATGGTTCGGCCTCTAGATCGATTCGGCATCTATATCTGGCAACATAAATTTTGGTCAAAATTCATGTGAAAATAAGGAGTGGCTTTTTGTTCATGGCTTAACTTATAGATAAATTCGGTATCTAAACCTGGCAATAGTATTTTTGGTCAAAATTCATGTGGAAATGGGACCCTCAAATATGCCATATAGAAACAGGTCGAAATTTCCCAGCACCAGAAGACGGTCAAAAATCAACTGGTTTTCATAAGGAGTGGCTTTTTATTCATGGCTTAACTTATAGATCAATTCGGTATCTAAATTTGGCAATATTATTTTTGGTCAAAATTCATGTGGAAATGGGACCCTCAAATATGCCATATAGAAACAGGTTGAAATTTCCCAGCAACAGAAGACGGTCAAAAATCAACCGCTTTTCTTAAGAAGTGTCTTTTTGTTCATGGCTTGGCTTTTAGATCAATTCGGCATCTAAATCTGACAATATTATTTTTGGTCAAAATTCATTTGAAAATGGGACCCTCAAATATCCCATATAGTCACAGGTCGAAATTTCACCCCACCAGAACTCGTTCAAAAATTAACTGGTGTTCATAAGGTGTGGTTTTTTGTTCATGGCTTAACTTATAGATCAATTCGGTATCTAAATCTGGCAATATTATTTTTGGTCAAAATTCATGTGAAAATGGGACCCTCAAATATCCCATATAGTCACAGGTCGAAATTTCACCCCACCAGAACTCGTTCAAAAATCAACTGGTTTTCATAAGGAGTGGCTTTTTGTTCATGGCTTAACTTATAGATCAATTCGGTATCTAAATTTGGCAATATTATTTTTCGTCAAAATTCATGTGGAAATGGGACCCTCAAATATGCCATATAGAAACAGGTCGAAATTTCCCAGCACCAGAAGACGGTCAAAAATCAACTGGTTTTCATAAGGAATGGCTTTTTATTCATGGCTTAACTTATAGATCAATTCGGTATCTAAATTTGGCAATATTATTTTTGGTCAAAATTCATGTGGAAATGGGACCCTCAAATATGCCATATAGAAACAGGTTGAAATTTCCCAGCACCAGAAGACGGTCAAAAATCAACCGCTTTTCTTAAGAAGTGTCTTTTTGTTCATGGCTTGGCTTTTAGATCAATTCGGCATCTAAATCTGACAATATTATTTTTGGTCAAAATTCATTTGAAAATGGGACCCTTAAATATCCCATATAGTCACAGGTCGAAATTTCACCCCACCAGAACTCGATCAAAAATCAACTGGTTTTCATAAGGAGTAGCTTTTTGTTCATTGCTTAACTTATAGATCAATTCGGTATCCAAATTTGGCAATATTATTTTTGGTCAAAATTCATGTGGAAATGGGACCCTCAAATATCCCATATAGTCACAGGTCGAAATTTCACACCACCAGAACTCGTTCAAAAATCAACTGGTTTTCATAAGGAGTGGCTTTTTGTTCATGGCTTAACTTATAGATCAATTCGGTATCTAAATTTGGCAATATTATTTTTGGTCAAAATTCATGTGGAAATGGGACCCTCAAATATGCCATATAGAAACAGGTCGAAATTTCCCAGCACCAGAAGACGGTCAAAAATCAACCGCTTTTCTTAAGAAGTGTCTTTTTGTTCATGGCTTGGCTTTTAGATCAATTCGGCATCTAAATCTGACAATATTATTTTTGGTCAAAATTCATGTGGAAATGGGACCCTCAAATATCCCATATAGTCACAGGTCGAAATTTCACCCCACCAGAACTCGTTCAAAAATCAACTGGTTTTCATAAGGAGTGGCTTTTTATTCATGGCTTAACTTATAGATCAATTCGGTATCTAAATTTGGCAATATTATTTTTGGTCAAAATTCATGTGGAAATGGGACCCTCAAATATGCCATATAGAAACAGGTCGAAATTTCCCAGCACCAGAAGACGGTCAAAAATCAACTGGTTTTCATAAGGAGTGGCTTTTTATTCATGGCTTAACTTATAGATCAATTCAGTATCTAAATCTGGCAATATTATTTTTGGTCAAAATTCATGTGGAAATGGGACCCTCAAATATGCCATATAGAAACAGGTTGAAATTTCGCAGCACCAGAAGACGGTCAAAAATCAACCGCTTTTCTTAAGAAGTGTCTTTTTGTTCATGGCTTGGCTTTTAGATCAATTCGGCATCTAAATCTGACAATATTATTTTTGGTCAAAATTCATTTGAAAATGGGACCCTCAAATATATCAAAACTCATGTGAAAATGGGACCCTTAAATATCCCATATAGTCACTGGTCGAAAATTCACCCCACCAGAACTCGATCAAAAATCAACTGGTTTTCATAAGGTGTGGCTTTTTATTCATGGCTTAACTTATAGATCAATTCGGTATCTAAATTTGGCAATATTATTTTTGGTCAAAATTCATGTGGAAATGGGACCCTCAAATATCCCATATAGTCACAGGTCGAAATTTCACCCCACCAGAACTCGTTCAAAAATTAACTGGTTTTCATAAGGTGTGGTTTTTTGTTCATGGCTTAACTTATAGATCAATTCGGTATCTAAATCTGGCAATATTATTTTTGGTCAAAATTCATGTGAAAATGGGACCCTTAAATATCCCATATAGTCACAGGTCGAAATTTCACCCCACCAGAACTCGTTCAAAAATCAACTGGTTTTCATAAGGAGTGGCTTTTTGTTCATGGCTTAACTTATAGATCAATTCGGTATCTAAATTTGGCAATATTATTTTTGGTCAAAATTCATGTGGAAATGGGACCCTCAAATATCCCATATAGTCACAGGTCGAAATTTCACCCCACCAGAACTCGTTCAAAAATCAACTGGTTTTCATAAGGAGTGGCTTTTTATTCATGGCTTAACTTATAGATCAATTCGGTATCTAAATTTGGCAATATTATTTTTGGTCAAAATTCATGTGGAAATGGGACCCTCAACTATGCCATATAGAAACAGGTCGAAATTTCCCAGCACCAGAAGACGGTCAAAAATCAACTGGTTTTCATAAGGAGTGGCTTTTTATTCATGGCTTAACTTATAGATCAATTCGGTATCTAAATCTGGCAATATTATTTTTGGTCAAAATTCATTTGAAAATGATACCCCAAATATCCCATACAGTCACAGGTCGAAATTTCACCCCACCAGAACTCGTTCAAAAATCAACTGGTTTTCATAAGGAGTTGCTTTTTGTTCATGGCTTAACTTATAGATCAATTCGGTATCTAAATCTGGCAATATTATTTTTGGTCAAAATTCATGTGAAAATGGGACCCTCAAATATCCCATATAGTCACAGGTCGAAATTTCACCCCACCAGAACTCGTTCAAAAATCAACTGGTTTTCATAAGTAGTGGCTTTCTGTTCATGGCTCGGCCTCTAGATCGATTCGGCATCTATATCTGGCAACATAAATTTTGGTCAAAATTCATGTGAAAATAAGGAGTGGCTTTTTGTTCATGGCTTAACTTATAGATAAATTCGGTATCTAAACCTGGCAATAGTATTTTTGGTCAAAATTCATGTGGAAATGGGACCCTCAAATATGCCATATAGAAACAGGTCGAAATTTCCCAGCACCAGAAGACGGTCAAAAATCAACTGGTTTTCATAAGGAGTGGCTTTTTATTCATGGCTTAACTTATAGATCAATTCGGTATCTAAATTTGGCAATATTATTTTTGGTCAAAATTCATGTGGAAATGGGACCCTTAAATATCCCATATAGTCACAGGTCGAAATTTCACCCCACCAGAACTCGTTCAAAAATCAACTGGTTTTCATAAGGAGTGGCTTTTTGTTCATGGCTTAACTTATAGATCAATTCGGTATCTAAATTTGGCAATATTATTTTTGGTCAAAATTCATGTGAAAATGGGACCCTCAAATATCCCATATAGTCACAGGTCGAAATTTCACCCCACCAGAACTCGTTCAAAAATCAACTGGTTTTCATAAGTAGTGGCTTTCTGTTCATGGTTCGGCCTCTTGATCGATTCGGCATCTATATCTGGCAACATAAATTTTGGTCAAAATGCATGTGAAAATAAGGAGTGGCTTTTTGTTCATGGCTTAACTTATAGATAAATTCGGTATCTAAACCTGGCAATAGTATTTTTGGTCAAAATTCATGTGGAAATGGGACCCTCAAATATCCCATATAGTCAAAGGTCGAAATTTCACCCCACCAGAACTAGTTCAAAAATCAACTGGTTTTCATAAGGAGTGGCTTTTTGTTCATGGCTTAATTTATAGATCAATTCGGTATCTAAATCTGGCAATATTATTTTTGGTCAAAATTCATGTGGAAATGGGACCCTCAAATATCCCATATAGTCACAGGTCGAAATTTCACCCCACCAGAACTCGTTCAAAAATCAACTGGTTTTCATAAGGAGTGGCTTTTTGTTCATGGCTTAACTTATAGATCAATTCGGTATCTAAATCTGGCAATATTATTTTTGGTCAAAATTCATGTGGAAATGAGACCCTCAAATATCCCATATAGTCACAGGTCGAAATTTCACCCCACCAGAACTCGTTCAAAAATCAACTGGTTTTCATAAGTAGTGGCTTTCTGTTCATGAATCGGCCTCTAGATCACCCCCATAACACGCTCAAAAATCAACTGGTTTTCATAAGTAGTGGCTTTCTGTTCATGGTTCAGCCTCTAGATCAATTCGGCATCTAAATCTGGCAACATAATTTTTGGTCAAAATTCATGTGAAAATGGGACCCTTAAATATCCCATATAGTCACAGGTCGAAATTTCACCCCACCAGAACTCGTTCAAAAATCAACTGGTTTTCATAAGGAGTGGCTTTTTGTTCATGGCTTAACTTATAGATCAATTCGGTATCTAAATCTGGCAATATTATTTTTGGTCAAAATTCATGTGGAAATGGGACCCTCAAATATCCCATATAGTCACAGGTCGAAATTTCACCCCACCAGAACTCGTTCAAAAATCAACTGGTTTTCATAAGGAGTGGCTTTTTATTCATGGCTTAACTTATAGATCAATTCGGTATCTAAATTTGGCAATATTATTTTTGGTCAAAATTCATGTGGAAATGGGACCCTCAAATATCCCATATAGAAACAGGTCGAAAATTCCCAGCACCAGAAGACGGTCAACAATCAACTGGTTTTCATAAGGAGTGGCTTTTTGTTCATGACTCGGCCTCTAGATCCCCCTATAACTCGCTCAAAAATCAACTGCTTTTCTTCAGAAGTGTCTTTATGTTCATGGCTTGGCTTTTAGATCAATTCGGCATCTAAATCTGACAATATTATTTTTGGTCAAAATTCATTTGAAAATGGGACCCTTAAATATCCCATATAGTCACAGGTCGAAATTTCACCCCACCAGAACTCGTTCAAAAATCAACTGGTTTTCATAAGGAGTGGCTTTTTGTTCATGGCTTAACTTATAGATCAATTCGGTATCTAAATTTGGCAATATTATTTTTGGTCAAAATTCATGTGAAAATGGGACCCTCAGATATCCCATATGGTCACAGGTCGAAATTTCACCCCACCAGAACTCGTTCAAAAATCAACTGGTTTTCATAAGTAGTGGCTTTCTGTTCATGGTTCGGCCTCTTGATCGATTCGGCATCTATATCTGGCAACATAAATTTTGGTCAAAATGCATGTGAAAATAAGGAGTGGCTTTTTGTTCATGGCTTAACTTATAGATAAATTCGGTATCTAAACCTGGCAATAGTATTTTTGGTCAAAATTCATGTGGAAATGGGACCCTCAAATATCCCATATAGTCAAAGGTCGAAATTTCACCCCACCAGAACTAGTTCAAAAATCAACTGGTTTTCATAAGGAGTGGCTTTTTGTTCATGGCTTAATTTATAGATCAATTCGGTATCTAAATCTGGCAATATTATTTTTGGTCAAAATTCATGTGGAAATGGGACCCTCAAATATCCCATATAGTCACAGGTCGAAATTTCACCCCACCAGAACTCGTTCAAAAATCAACTGGTTTTCATAAGGAGTGGCTTTTTGTTCATGGCTTAACTTATAGATCAATTCGGTATCTAAATCTGGCAATATTATTTTTGGTCAAAATTCATGTGGAAATGGGACCCTCAAATATCCCATATAGTCACAGGTCGAAATTTCCCCCCACCAGAACTCGTTCAAAAATCAACTGGTTTTCATAAGTAGTGGCTTTCTGTTCATGAATCGGCCTCTAGATCACCCCCATAACACGCTCAAAAATCAACTGGTTTTCATAAGTAGTGGCTTTCTGTTCATGGTTCAGCCTCTAGATCAATTCGGCATCTAAATCTGGCAACATAATTCTTGGTCAAAATTCATGTGAAAATGGGACCCTTAAATATCCCATATAGTCACAGGTCGAAATTTCACCCCACCAGAACTCGTTCAAAAATCAACTGGTTTTCATAAGGAGTGGCTTTTTGTTCATGGCTTAACTTATAGATCAATTCGGTATCTAAATCTGGCAATATTATTTTTGGTCAAAATTCATGTGGAGATGGGACCCTCAAATATCCCATATAGTCACAGGTCGAAATTTCACCCCACCAGAACTCGTTCAAAAATCAACTGGTTTTCATAAGGAGTGGCTTTTTATTCATGGCTTAACTTATAGATCAATTCGGTATCTAAATTTGGCAATATTATTTTTGGTCAAAATTCATGTGGAAATGGGACCCTCAAATATCCCATATAGAAACAGGTCAAAAATTCCCAGCACCAGAAGACGGTCAACAATCAACTGGTTTTCATAAGGAGTGGCTTTTTGTTCATGACCGGCCTCTAGATCCCCCTATAACTCGCTCAAAAATCAACTGCTTTTCTTCAGAAGTGTCTTTATGTTCATGGCTTGGCTTTTAGATCAATTCGGCATCTAAATCTGACAATATTATTTTTGGTCAAAATTCATTTGAAAATGGGTCCCTCAAATATCCCATATAGTCACAGGTCGAAATTTCACCCCACCAGAACTCGTTCAACAATCAACTGGTTTTCATAAGTAGTGGCTTTTTGTTCATGGCTTAACTAATAGATAAATTCGGTATCTAAATCTGGCAATATTATTTTTGGTCAAAATTCATGTGAAAATGGGACCCTTAAATATCCCATATAGTCACAGGCCGAAATTTCACCCCACCAGAACTCGTTCAACAATCAACTGGTTTTCATAAGGAGTAGCTTTTTGTTCATGGCTTAACTTATAGATCAATTCGGTATCTTAATTTGGCAATATTATTTTTGGTCAAAATTCATGTGGAAATGGGACCCTCAAATATCCCATATAGTCACAGGTCGAAATTTCACCCCACCAGAACTCGTTCAAAAATCAACTGGTTTTCATAAGGAGTGGCTTTTTATTCATGGCTTAACTTATAGATCAATTCGGTATCTAAATTTGGCAATATTATTTTTGGTCAAAACTCATTTGAAAATGGGACCCTCAAATATCCCATATAGAAACAGGTCGAAATTTCCCAGCACCAGAAGACGGTCAAAAATCAACTGGTTTTCATAAGGAGTGGCTTTTTGTTCATGACTCGGCCTCTAGATCCCCCTATAACTCGCTAAAAAATCAACTGCTTTTCTTCAGAAGTGTCTTTTTGTTCATGGCTTAACCTATAGATCAATTCGGTATCTAAATCTGGCAATATTATTTTTGGTCAAAATTCATGTGGAAATGGGACCCTCAAATATCCCATATAGT
The DNA here is from genome assembly GCA_018903485.1 of Drosophila littoralis. Taxonomy (NCBI): domain Eukaryota; kingdom Metazoa; phylum Arthropoda; class Insecta; order Diptera; family Drosophilidae; genus Drosophila; species Drosophila littoralis. The sequence goes on along the minus strand of JAEIGF010000270.1, from coordinate 120,560 downwards.
CACAGGTCGAAATTTCACCCCACCAGAACTCGTTCAAAAATCAACTGGTTTTCATAAGGAGTGGCTTTTTATTCATGGCTTAACTTATAGATCAATTCGGTATCTAAATTTGGCAACATTATTTTTGGTCAAAACTCATTTGAAAATGGGACCCTCAAATATCCCATATAGAAACAGGTCGAAATTTCCCAGCACCAGAAGACGGTCAAAAATCAACTGGTTTTCATAAGGAGTGGCTTTTTGTTCATGACTCGGCCTCTAGATCCCCCTATAACTCGCTAAAAAATCAACTGCTTTTCTTCAGAAGTGTCTTTTTGTTCATGGCTTAACCTATAGATCAATTCGGTATCTAAATCTGGCAATATTATTTTTGGTCAAAATTCATGTGGAAATGGGACCCTCAAATATCCCATATAGTCACAGGTCGAAATTTCACCCCACCAGAACTCGTTCAAAAATCAACTGGTTTTCATAAGGAGTGGCTTTTTATTCATGGCTTAACTTATAGATCAATTCGGTATCTAAATTTGGCAATATTATTTTTGGTCAAAATTCATGTGGAAATGGGACCCTCAAATATCCCATATAGAAACAGGTCGAAAATTCCCAGCACCAGAAGACGGTCAACAATCAACTGGTTTTCATAAGGAGTGGCTTTTTGTTCATGACCGGCCTCTAGATCCCCCTATAACTCGCTCAAAAATCAACTGCTTTTCTTCAGAAGTGTCTTTTTGTTCATGGCTTGGCTTTTAGATCAATTCGGTATCTAAATCTGACAATATTATTTTTGGTCAAAATTCATTTGAAAATGGGACCCTTAAATATTCCATATAGTCACAGGTCGAAATTTCACCCCACCAGAACTCGTTCAAAAATCAACTGGTTTTCATAAGGAGTAGCTTTTTGTTCATGGCTTAACTTATAGATCAATTCGGTATCTTAATTTGGCAATATTATTTTTGGTCAAAACTCATTTGAAAATGGGACCCTCAAATATCCCATATAGTCACAGGTCGAAATTTCACCCCACCAGAACTCGTTCAAAAATCAGCTGGTTTTCATAAGTAGTAGCTTTTTGTTCATGGCTTAACCTATAGATCAATTCGGTATCTAAATTTGGCAATATTATTTTTGGTCAAAATTCATGTGGAAATGGGACCCTCAAATATGCCATATAAAACAGGTCGAAATTTCCCAGCACCAGAAGACGGTCAAAAATCAACTGGTTTTCATAAGGAGTGGCTTTTTGTTCATGACTCGGCCTCTAGATCCCCCTATAACTCGCTCAAAAATCAACTGCTTTTCTTCAGAAGTGTCTTTTTTTTCATGGCTTGGCTTTTAGATCAATTCGGCATCTAAATCTGACAATATTATTTTTGGTAAAAATTCATTTGAAAATGGGACCCTTAAATATCCCATATAGTCACAGGTCGAAATTTCACCCCACCAGAACTCGTTCAAAAACCAACTGGTTTTCATAAGGAGTGGCTTTTTGTTCATGGCTTAACTTATAGATCAATTCGGTATCGTAATTTGGAAATATTATTTTTGGTCAAAGTTCATGTGGAAATGGGACCCTCAAATATCCCATATAGTCACAGGTCGAAATTTCACCCCACCAGAACTCGTTCAAAAATCAACTGGTTTTCATATGGAGTGGCTTTTTATTCATGGCTTAACTTATAGATCAATTCGGTATCTAAATTTGGCAATATTATTTTTGGTCAAAATTCATGTGGAAATGGGACCCTCAAATATGCCATATAGAAACAGGTCGAAATTTCACACCACCAGAAGACGGTCAAAAATCAACCGCTTTTCTTAAGAAGTGTCTTTTTGTTCATGGCTTGGCTTTTAGATCGATTCGGCATCTAAATCTGACAATATTATTTATGGTCAAAATTCATTTGAAAATGGGACCCTCAAATATCCCATATAGTCACAGGTCGAAATTTCACCCCACCAGAACTCGTTCAAAAATCAACTGGTTTTCATAAGGAGTGGCTTTTTGTTCATGGCTTAACTTATAGATCAATTCGGTATCTAAATTTGGCAATATTATTTTTGGTCAAAATTCATGTGGAAATGGGACCCTCAAATATGCCATATAGAAACAGGTCGAAATTTCCCAGCACCAGAAGACGGTCAAAAATCAACTGGTTTTCATAAGGAGTGGCTTTTTGTTCATGACTCGGCCTCTAGATCCCCCTATAACTCGCTCAAAAATCAACTGCTTTTCTTCAGAAGTGTCTTTTTGTTCATGGCTTGGCTTTTAGATCAATTCGGCATCTAAATCTGACAATATTATTTTTGGTCAAAATTCATTTGAAAATGGGACCCTCAAATATCCCATATAGTCACAGGTCGAAATTTCACCCCACCAGAACTCGTTCAAAAATCAACTGGTTTTCATAAGGAGTGGCTTTTTGTTCATGGCTTAACTAATAGATCAATTCGGTATCTAAATCTGGCAATATTATTTTTGGTCAAAATTCATGTGAAAATGGGACCCTTAAATATCCCATATAGTCACAGGTCGAAATTTCACCCCACCAGAACTCGTTAAAAAATCAACTGGTTTTCATAAGGAGTAGCTTTTTGTTCATGGCTTAACTTATAGATCAATTCGGTATCTAAATCTGGCAATATTGTTTTTGGTCAAAATTCGTGTGGAAATGGGACCCTCAAATATCCCATATAGTCACAGGTCGAAATTTCACCCCACCAGAACTCGTTCAAAAATCAACTGGTTTTCATAAGGAGTGGCTTTTTGTTCATGGCTTAACTTATAGATCAATTCGGTATCTAAATTTGGCAATATTATTTTTGGTCAAAATTCATGTGGAAATGGGACCCTCAAATATGCCATATAGAAACAGGTCGAAATTTCCCAGCACCAGAAGACGGTCAAAAATCAACTGGTTTTCATAAGGAGTGGCTTTTTGTTCATGACTCGGCCTCTAGATCCCCCTATAACTCGCTCAAAAATCAACTGCTTTTCTTCAGAAGTGTCTTTTTGTTCATGGCTTGACTTTTAGATCAATTCGGCATCTAAATCTGACAATATTATTTTTGGTCAAAATTCATTTGAAAATGGGACCCTCAAATATCCCATATAGTCACAGGTCGAAATTTCACCCCACCAGAACTCGTTCAAAAATCAACTGGTTTTCATAAGGAGTGGCTTTTTGTTCATGGCTTAACTAATAGATCAATTCGGTATCTAAATCTGGCAATATTATTTTTGGTCAAAATTCATGTGAAAATGGGACCCTTAAATATCCCATATAGTCACAGGTCGAAATTTCACCCCACCAGAACTCGTTCAAAAATCAACTGGTTTTCATAAGGAGTGGCTTTTTGTTCATGACTCGGCCTCTAGATCCCCCTATAACTCGCTCAAAAATCAGCTGCTTTTCTTCAGAAGTGTCTTTTTGTTCATGGCTTGGCTTTTAGATCAATTCGGCATCTAAATCTGACAATATTATTTTTGGTCAAAATTCATTTGAAAATGGGACCCTCAAATATCCCATATAGTCACTGGTCGAAATTTCACCCCACCAGAACTCGTTCAAAAATCAACTGGTTTTCATAAGGAGTGGCTTTTTGTTCATGGCTTAACTAATAGATCAATTCGGTATCTAAATCTGGCAATATTATTTTTGGTCAAAATTCATGTGAAAATGGGACCCTTAAATATCCCTTATAGTCACAGGTCGAAATTTCACCCCACCAGAACTCGTTCAAAAATCAACTGGTTTTCATAAGGAGTGGCTTTTTGTTCATGGCTTAACTAATAGATCAATTCGGTATCTAAATCTGGCAATATTATTTTTGGTCAAAATTCATGTGAAAATGGGACCCTTAAATATCCCATATAGTCACAGGTCGAAATTTCACCCCACCAGAACTCGTTCAAAAATCAACTGGTTTTCATAAGGAGTGGCTTTTTGTTCATGACTCGGCCTCTAGATCCCCCTATAACTCGCTCAAAAATCAACTGCTTTTCTTCAGAAGTGTCTTTTTGTTCATGGCTTGGCTTTTAGATCAATTCGGCATCTAAATCTGACAATATTATTTTTGGTCAAAATTCATTTGAAAATGGGACCCTCAAATATCCCATATAGTCACAGGTCGAAATTTCACCCCACCAGAACTCGTTCAAAAATCAACTGGTTTTCATAAGGAGTGGCTTTTTGTTCATGGCTCAACTAATAGATCAATTCGGTATCTAAATCTGGCAATATTATTTTTGGTCAAAATTCATGTGAAAATGGGACCCTTAAATATCCCATATAGTCACAGGTCGAAATTTCACCCCACCAGAACTCGTTCAAAAATCAACTGGTTTTCATAAGGAGTAGCTTTTTGTTCATGGCTTAACTTATAGATCAATTCGGTATCTTAATTTGGCAATATTATTTTTGGTCAAAATTCATTTGAAAATGGGACCCTCAAATATCCCATATAGTCACAGGTCGAAATTTCACCCCACCAGAACTCGTTAAAAAATCAACTGGTTTTCATAAGTAGTAGCTTTTTGTTCATGGCTTAACTTATAGATCAATTCGGTATCTAAATCTGGCAATATTATTTTTGGTCAAAATTCGTGTGGAAATGGGACCCTCAAATATCCCATATAGTCACAGGTCGAAATTTCACCCCACCAGAACTCGTTCAAAAATCAACTGGTTTTCATAAGTAGTAGCTTTTTGTTCATGGCTTAACTTATAGATCAATTCGGTATCTAAATTTGGCAATATTATTTTTGGTCAAAATTCATGTGGAAATGGGACCCTCAAATATGCCATATAGAAACAGGTCGAAATTTCCCAGCACCAGAAGACGGTCAAAAATCAACTGGTTTTCATAAGGAGTGGCTTTTTGTTCATGACTCGGCCTCTAGATCCCCCTATAACTCGCTCAAAAATCAACTGCTTTTCTTCAGAAGTGTCTTTTTGTTCATGGCTTGGCTTTTAGATCAATTCGGCATCTAAATCTGACAATATTATTTTTGGTCAAAATTCATTTGAAAATGGGTCCCTCAAATATCCCATATAGTCACAGGTCGAAATTTCACCCCACCAGAACTCGTTCAAAAATCAACTGGTTTTCATAAGGAGTGGCTTTTTGTTCATGACTCGGCCTCTAGATCCCCCTATAACTCGCTCAAAACTCAACTGCTTTTCTTCAGAAGTGTCTTTTTGTTCATGGCTTGGCTTTTAGATCAATTCGGCATCTAAATCTGACAATATTATTTTTGGTCAAAATTCATTTGAAAATGGGACCCTCAAATATCCCATATAGTCACAGGTCGAAATTTCACCCCACCAGAACTCGTTCAAAAATCAACTGGTTTTCATAAGTAGTGGCTTTTTGTTCATGGCTTAACTAATAGATAAATTCGGTATCTAAATCTGGCAATATTATTTTTGGTCAAAATTCATGTGAAAATGGGACCCTTAAATATCCCATATAGTCACAGGTCGAAATTTCACCCCACCAGAACTCGTTCAACAATCAACTGGTTTTCATAAGGAGTAGCTTTTTGTTCATGGCTTAACTTATAGATCAATTCGGTATCTTAATTTGGCAATATTATTTTTGGTCAAAATTCATTTGAAAATGGGACCCTCAAATATCCCATATAGTCACAGGTCGAAATTTCACCCCACCAGAACTCGTTCAAAAATCAACTGGTTTTCATAAGGAGTGGCTTTTTATTCATGGCTTAACTTATAGATCAATTCGGTATCTAAATTTGGCAATATTATTTTTGGTCAAAATTCATTTGAAAATGGGACCCTCAAATATCCCATATAGTCACAGGTCGAAATTTCACCCCACCAGAACTCGTTCAAAAATCAACTGGTTTTCATAAGGAGTGGCTTTTTGTTCATGACTCGGCCTCTAGATCCCCCTATAACTCGCTCAAAAATCAACTGCTTTTCTTCAGAAGTGTCTTTTGTGCATGGCTTAACTTATAGATCAATTCGGTATCTAAATCTGGCAATATTATTTTTGGTCAAAATTCATGTGGAAATGGGACCCTCAAATATCCCATATAGTCACAGGTCGAAATTTCACCCCACCAGAACTCGTTCAAAAATCAACTGGTTTTCATAAGGAGTGGCTTTTTATTCATGGCTTAACTTATAGATCAATTCGGTATCTAAATTTGGCAATATTATTTTTGGTCAAAATTCGTGTGGAAATGGGACCCTCAAATATCCCATATAGTCACAGGTCGAAATTTCACCCCACCAGAACTCGTTCAACAATCAACTGGTTTTCATAAGGAGTAGCTTTTTGTTCATGGCTTAACTTATAGATCAATTCGGTATCTTAATTTGGCAATATTATTTTTGGTCAAAATTCATGTGGAAATGGGACCCTCAAATATGCCATATAGAAACAGGTCGAAATTTCCCAGCACCAGAAGACGGTCAAAAATCAACCGCTTTTCTTAAGAAGTGTCTTTTTGTTCATGGCTTGGCTTTTAGATCAATTCGTCATCTAAATCTGACAATATTATTTTTGGTCAAAATTCATTTGAAAATGGGACCCTCAAATATCCCATATAGTCACAGGTCGAAATTTCACCCCACCAGAACTCGTTCAAAAATAAACTGGTTTTCATAAGTAGTAGCTTTTTGTTCATGGCTTAACTTATAGATCAATTCGGTATCTAAATCTGGCAATATTATTTTTGGTCAAAATTCGTGTGGAAATGGGACCCTCAAATATCCCATATAGTCACAGGTCGAAATTTCACCCCACCAGAACTCATTCAAAAATCAACTGGTTTTCATAAGGAGTGGCTTTTTATTCATGGCTTAACTTATAGATCAATTCGGTATCTAAATTTGGCAATATTATTTTTGGTCAAAATTCATGTGGAAATGGGACCCTCAAATATGCCATATAGCAACAGGTCGAAATTTCACCCCACCAGAACTCGTTCAAAAATCAACTGGTTTTCATAAGGAGTGGCTTTTTATTCATGGCTTAACTTATAGATCAATTCGGTATCTAAATTTGGCAATATTATTTTTGGTCAAAATTCATGTGGAAATGGGACCCTCAAATATGCCATATAGAAACAGGTCGAAATTTCCCAGCACCAGAAGACGGTCAAAAATCAACTGGTTTTCATAAGGAGTGGCTTTTTGTTCATGACTCGGCCTCTAGATCCCCCTATAACTCGCTCAAAAATCAACTGCTTTTCTTCAGAAGTGTCTTTTTGTTCATGGCTTGGCTTTTAGATCAATTCGGCATCTAAATCTGACAATATTATTTTTGGTCAAAATTCATTTGAAAATGGGTCCCTCAAATATCCAATATAGTCACAGGTCGAAATTTCACCCCACCAGAACTCGTTCAACAATCAACTGGTTTTCATAAGAAGTGGCTTTTTGTTCATGGCTTAACTAATAGATAAATTCGGTATCTAAATCTGGCAATATTATTTTTGGTCAAAATTCATGTGAAAATGGGACCCTTAAATATCCCATATAGTCACAGGTCGAAATTTCACCCCACCAGAACTCGTTCAACAATCAACTGGTTTTCATAAGGAGTAGCTTTTTGTTCATGGCTTAACTTATAGATCAATTCGGTATCTTAATTTGGCAATATTATTTTTGGTCAAAATTCATTTGAAAATGGGACCCTCAAATATCCCATATAGTCACAGGTCGAAATTTCACCCCACCAGAACTCGTTCAAAAATCAACTGGTTTTCATAAGGAGTGGCTTTTTGTTCATGACTCGGCCTCTAGATCCCCCTATAACTCGCTCAAAAATCAACTGCTTTTCTTCAGAAGTGTCTTTTTGTGCATGGCTTAACTTATAGATCAATTCGGTATCTAAATCTGGCAATATTATTTTTGGTCAAAATTCATGTGGAAATGGGACCCTCAAATATCCCATATAGTCACAGGTCGAAATTTCACCCCACCAGAACTCGTTCAAAAATCAACTGGTTTTCATAAGGAGTGGCTTTTTATTCATGGCTTAACTTATAGATCAATTCGGTATCTAAATTTGGCAATATTATTTTTGGTCAAAATTCATGTGGAAATGGGACCCTCAAATATGCCATATAGAAACAGGTCGAAATTTCCCAGCACCAGAAGACGGTCAAAAATCAACTGGTTTTCATAAGGAGTGGCTTTTTGTTCATGACTCGGCCTCTAGATCCCCCTATAACTCGCTCAAAAATCAACTGCTTTTCTTCAGAAGTGCCTTTTGTTCATGGCTTGGCTTTTAGATCAATTCGGCATCTAAATCTGACAATATTATTTTTGGTCAAAATTCATTTGAAAATGGGACCCTTAAATATCCCATATAGTCACAGGTCGAAATTTCACCCCACCAGAACTCGTTCAAAAATCAACTGGTTTTCATAAGGAGTGGCTTTTTGTTCATGGCTTAACTTATAGATCAATTCGGTATCTTAATTTGGCAATATAATTTTTGGTCAAAATTCATGTGGAAATGGGACCCTCAAATATCCCATATAGTCACAGGTCGAAATTTCAACCCACCAGAACTCGTTCAAAAATCAACTGGTTTTCATAAGGAGTGGCTTTTTATTCATGGCTTAACTTATAGATCAATTCGGTATCTAAATTTGGCAACATCATTTTTGGTCAAAATTCATGTGGAAATGGGACCCTCAAATATGCCATATAGAAACATGTCGAAATTTCCCAGCACCAGAAGACGGTCAAAAATCAACCGCTTTTCTTAAGAAGTGTCTTTTTGTTCATGGCTTGGCTTTTAGATCAATTCGGCATCTAAATCTGACAATATTATTTTTGGTCAAAATTCATTTGAAAATGGGACCCTCAAATATCCCATATAGTCACAGGTCGAAATTTCACCCCACCAGAACTCGTTCAAAAATCAACTGGTTTTCATAAGTAGTAGCTTTTTGTTCATGGCTTAACTTATAGATCAATTCGGTATCTAAATCTGGCAATATTATTTTTGGTCAAAATTCGTGTGGAAATGGGACCCTCAAATATCCCATATAGTCACAGGTCGAAATTTCACCCCACCAGAACTCATTCAAAAATCAACTGGTTTTCATAAGGAGTGGCTTTTTATTCATGGCTTAACTTATAGATCAATTCGGTATCTAAATCTGGCAATATTATTTTTGGTCAAAATTCATGTGGAAATGGGACCCTCAAATATGCCATATAGCAACAGGTCGAAAATTCCCAGCACCAGAAGACGGTCAAAAATCAACTGGTTTTCATAAGGAGTGGCTTTTTGTTCATGACTCGGCCTCTAGATCCCCCTATAACTCGCTCAAAAATCAACTGCTTTTCTTCAGAAGTGTCTTTTTGTTCATGGCTTGGCTTTTAGATCAATTCGGCATCTAAATCTGACAATATTATTTTTGGTCAAAATTCATTTGAAAATGGGACCCTCAAATATCCCATATAGTCACAGGTCGAAATTTCACCCCACCAGAACTCGTTCAAAAATCAACTGGTTTTCATAAGGAGTAGCTTTTTGTTCATGGCTTAACTAATAGATCAATTCGGTATCTAAATCTGGCAATATTATTTTTGGTCAAAATTCATGTGAAAATGGGACCCTTAAATATCCCATATAGTCACAGGTCGAAATTTCACCCCACCAGAACTTGTTCAAAAATCAACTGGTTTTCATAAGGAGTAGCTTTTTGTTCATGGCTTAACTTATAGATCAATTCGGTATCTTAATTTGGCAATATTATTTTTGGTCAAAATTCATTTGAAAATGGGACCCTCAAATATCCCATATAGTCACAGGTCGAAATTTCACCCCACCAGAACTCGTTCAAAAATCAACTGGTTTTCATAAGTAGTAGCTTTTTGTTCATGGCTTAACTTATAGATCAATTCGGTATCTTAATTTGGCAATATTATTTTTGGTCAAAATTCATGTGGAAATGGGACCCTCAAATATGCCATATAGAAACAGGTCGAAATTTCACCCCACCAGAACTCGGTCAAAAATCAACTGGTTTTCATAAGGAGTGGCTTTTTATTCATGACTCGGCCTATAGATCCCCCTATAACTCGCTCAAAAATCAACTGCTTTTCTTCAGAAGTGTCTTTTTGTTCATGGCTTGGCTTTTAGATCAATTCGGCATCTAAATCTGACAATATTATTTTTGGTCAAAATTCATTTGAAAATGGGACCCTCAAATATCCCATATAGTCACAGGTCGAAATTTCACCCCACCAGAACTCGTTCAAAAATCAACTGGTTTTCATAAGGAGTAGCTTTTTGTTCATGGCTTAACTAATAGATCAATTCGGTATCTAAATCTGGCAATATTATTTTTGGTCAAAATTCATGTGAAAATGGGACCCTTAAATATCCCATATAGTCACAGGTCGAAATTTCACCCCACCAGAACTCGTTCAAAAATCAACTGGTTTTCATAAGTAGTAGCTTTTTGTTCATGGCTTAACTTATAGATCAATTCGGTATCTTAATTTGGCAATATTATTTTTGGTCAAAATTCATTTGAAAATGGGACCCTCAAATATCCCATATAGTCACAGGTCGAAATTTCACCCCACCAGAACTCGTTCAAAAATCAACTGGTTTTCATAAGGAGTAGCTTTTTGTTCATGGCTTAACTAATAGATCAATTCGGTATCTAAATCTGGCAATATTATTTTTGGTCAAAATTCATGTGAAAATGGGACCCTTAAATATCCCATATAGTCACAGGTCGAAATTTCACCCCACCAGAACTCGTTCAAAAATCAACTGGTTTTCATAAGTAGTAGCTTTTTGTTCATGGCTTAACTTATAGATCAATTCGGTATCTTAATTTGGCAATATTATTTTTGGTCAAAATTCATTTGAAAATGGGACCCTCAAATATCCCATATAGTCACAGGTCGAAATTTCACCCCACCAGAACTCGTTCAAAAATCAACTGGTTTTCATAAGTAGTAGCTTTTTGTTCATGGCTTAACTTATAGATCAATTCGGTATCTTAATTTGGCAATATTATTTTTGGTCAAAATTCATGTGAAAATGGGACCCTTAAATATCCCATATAGTCACAGGTCGAAATTTCACCCCACCAGAACTCGTTCAAAAATCAACTGGTTTTCATAAGTAGTAGCTTTTTGTTCATGGCTTAACTTATAGATCAATTCGGTATCTTAATTTGGCAATATTATTTTTGGTCAAAATTCATGTGAAAATGGGACCCTCAAATATGCCATATAGCAACAGGTCGAAAATTCCCAGCACCAGAAGACGGTCAAAAATCAACTGGTTTTCATAAGGAGTGGCTTTTTGTTCATGACTCGGCCTCTAGATCCCCCTATAACTCGCTCAAAAATCAACTGCTTTTCTTCAGAAGTGTCTTTTTGTTCATGGCTTGGCTTTTAGATCAATTCGGCATCTAAATCTGACAATATTATTTTTGGTCAAAATTCATTTGAAAATGGGACCCTCAAATATCCCATATAGTCACAGGTCGAAATTTCACCCCACCAGAACTCGTTCAAAAATCAACTGGTTTTCATAAGGAGTAGCTTTTTGTTCATGGCTTAACTAATAGATCAATTCGGTATCTAAATCTGGCAATATTATTTTTGGTCAAAATTCATGTGAAAATGGGACCCTTAAATATCCCATATAGTCACAGGTCGAAATTTCACCCCACCAGAACTCGTTCAAAAATCAACTGGTTTTCATAAGTAGTAGCTTTTTGTTCATGGCTTAACTTATAGATCAATTCGGTATCTTAATTTGGCAATATTATTTTTGGTCAAAATTCATTTGAAAATGGGACCCTCAAATATCCCATATAGTCACAGGTCGAAATTTCACCCCACCAGAACTCGTTCAAAAATCAACTGGTTTTCATAAGTAGTAGCTTTTTGTTCATGGCTTAACTTATAGATCAATTCGGTATCTTAATTTGGCAATATTATTTTTGGTCAAAATTCATGTGAAAATGGGACCCTTAAATATCCCATATAGTCACAGGTCGAAATTTCACCCCACCAGAACTCGTTCAAAAATCAACTGGTTTTCATAAGGAGTAGCTTTTTGTTCATGGCTTAACTTATAGATCAATTCGGTATCTTAATTTGGCAATATTATTTTTGGTCAAAATTCATGTGGAAATGGGACCCTTAAATATCCCATATAGTCACAGGTCGAAATTTCACCCCACCAGAACTCGTTCAAAAATCAACTGGTTTTCATAAGGAGTGGCTTTTTGTTCATGGCTTAACTTATAGATCAATTCGGTATCTAAATTTGGCAATATATTAATTTTGGTCAAAATTCATGTGAAAATGGGACCCTTAAATATCCCATATAGTCACAGGTCGAAATTTCACCCCACCAGAACTCGTTCAAAAATCAACTGGTTTTCATAAGGAGTAGCTTTTTGTTCATGGCTTAACTTATAGACCAATTCGGTATCTTAATTTGGCAATATTATTTTTGGTCAAAATTCATTTGAAAATGGGACCCTCAAATATCCCATATAGTCACAGGTCGAAATTTCACCCCACCAGAACTCGTTCAAAAATCAACTGGTTTTCATAAGGAGTGGCTTTTTATTCATGGCTTAACTTATAGATCAATTCGGTATCTAAATCTGGCAATATTATTTTTGGTCAAAATTCATGTGAAAATGGGACCCTCAAATATCCCATATAGTCACAGGTCGAAATTTCACCCCACCAGAACTCGTTCAAAAATCGACTGGTTTTCATAAGGAGTGGTTTTTTGTTCATGGCTTAACTTATAGATCAATTCGGTATCTAAATTTGGCAATATTATTTTTGGTCAAAATTCATGTGGAAATGGGACCCTCAAATATGCCATATAGAAACAGGTCGAAATTTTCCAGCACCAGAAGACGGTCAAAAATCAACTGGTTTTCATAAGGAGTGGCTTTTTGTTCATGACTCGGCCTCTAGATCCCCTATAACTCGCTCAAAAAATCAACTGCTTTTCTTCAGAAGTGTCTTTTTGTTCATGGCTTGGCTTTTAGATCAATTCGGCATCTAAATCTGACAATATTATTTTTGGTCAAAATTCATTTGAAAATGGGACCCTTAAATATCCCATATAGTCACAGGTCGAAATTTCACCCCACCAGAACTCGTTCAAAAATCAACTGGTTTTCATAAGGAGTGGCTTTTTATTCATGGCTTAACTTATAGATCAATTCGGTATCTAAATTTGGCAATATTATTTTTGGTCAAAATTCATGTGGAAATGGGACCCTCAAATATGCCATATAGAAACAGGTCGAAATTTCCCAGCACCAGAAGACGGTCAAAAATCAACCGCTTTTCTTAAGAAGTGTCTTTTTGTTCATGGCTTGGCTTTTAGATCAATTCGGCATCTAAATCTGACAATATTATTTTTGGTCAAAATTCATTTGAAAATGGGACCCTCAAATATCCCATATAGTCACAGGTCGAAATTTCACCCCACCAGAACTCGTTCAAAAATCAACTGGTTTTCATAAGTAGTAGCTTTTTGTTCATGGCTTAACTTATAGATCAATTCGGTATCTAAATCTGGCAATATTATTTTTGGTCAAAATTCGTGTGGAAATGGGACCCTCAAATATCCCATATAGTCACAGGTCGAAATTTCACCCCACCAGAACTCATTCAAAAATCAACTGGTTTTCATAAGGAGTGGCTTTTTATTCATGGCTTAACTTATAGATCAATTCGGTATCTAAATTTGGCAATATTATTTTTGGTCAAAATTCATGTGGAAATGGGACCCTCAAATATGCCATATAGCAACAGGTCGAAAATTCCCAGCACCAGAAGACGGTCAAAAATCAACTGGTTTTCATAAGGAGTGGCTTTTTGTTCATGACTCGGCCTCTAGATCCCCCTATAACTCGCTCAAAAATCAACTGCTTTTCTTCAGAAGTGTCTTTTTGTTCATGGCTTGGCTTTTAGATCAATTCGGCATCTAAATCTGACAATATTATTTTTGGTCAAAATTCATTTGAAAATGGGACCCTCAAATATCCCATATAGTCACAGGTCGAAATTTCACCCCACCAGAACTCGTTCAAAAATCAACTGGTTTTCATAAGGAGTAGCTTTTTGTTCATGGCTTAACTAATAGATCAATTCGGTATCTAAATCTGGCAATATTATTTTTGGTCAAAATTCATGTGAAAATGGGACCCTTAAATATCCCATATAGTCACAGGTCGAAATTTCACCCCACCAGAACTCGTTCAAAAATCAACTGGTTTTCATAAGGAGTAGCGTTTTATTCATGGCTTAACTTATAGATCAATTCGGTATCTAAATTTGGCAATATTATTTTTGGTCAAAATTCATGTGGAAATGGGACCCTCAAATATGCCATATAGAAACAGGTCGAAATTTCACCCCACCAGAACTCGTTCAAAAATCAACTGGTTTTCATAAGGAATGGCTTTTTGTTCATGACTCGGCCTCTAGATCCCCCTATAACTCGCTCAAAAATCAACTGCTTTTCTTCAGAAGTGTCTTTTTGTTCATGGCTTGCCTTTTAGATCAATTCGGCATCTAAATCTGACAATATTATTTTTGGTCAAAATTCATTTGAAAATGGGACCCTCAAATATCCCATATAGTCACAGGTCGAAATTTCACCCCACCAGAACTCGTTCAAAAATCAACTGGTTTTCATAAGGAGTGGCTTTTTGTTCATGGCTTAACTAATAGATCAATTCGGTATCTAAATCTGGCAATATATTAATTTTGGTCAAAATTCATGTGAAAATGGGACCCTTAAATATCCCATATAGTCACAGCTCGAAATTTCACTCCACCAGAACTCGTTCAAAAATCAACTGGTTTTCATAAGGAGTAGCTTTTTGTTCATGGCTTAACTTATAGATCAATTCGGTATCTTAATTTGGCAATATTATTTTTGGTCAAAATTCATGTGGAAATGGGACCCTCAAATATCCCATATAGTCGCAGGTCGAAATTTCACCATACCAGAACTCGTTCAAAAATCAACTGGTTTTCATAAGGAGTGGCTTTTTATTCATGGCTTAACTTATAGATCAATTCGGTATCTAAATTTGGCAATATTATTTTTGGTCAAAATTCATGTGGAAATGGGACCCTCAAATATGCCATATAGAAACAGGTCGAAATTTCACCCCACCAGAACTCGTTCAAAAATCAAATGGTTTTCATAAGGAGTGGCTTTTTGTTCATGGCTTAACTTATAGATCAATTCGGTATCTAAATCTGGCAATATTATTTTTGGTCAAAATTCATGTGGAAATGGGACCCTCAAATATGCCATATAGAAACAGGTCGAAATTTCCCAGCACCAGAAGACGGTCAAAAATCAACCGCTTTTCTTAAGAAGTGTCTTTTTGTTCATGGCTTGGCTTTTAGATCAATTCGGCATCTAAATCTGACAATATTATTTTTGGTCAAAATTCATGTGGAAATGGGACCCTCAAATATGCCATATAGAAACAGGTCGAAATTTCCCAGCACCAGAAGACGGTCAAAAATCAACCGCTTTTCTTAAGAAGTGTCTTTTTGTTCATGGCTTAACTTATAGATCAATTCGGTATCTTAATTTGGCAATATTATTTTTGGTCAAATTTCACTTGAAAATGGGACCCTCAAATATCCCATATAGTCACAGGTCGAAATTTCACCCCACCAGAACTCGTTCAAAAATCAAACGCTTTTCTTAAGTGGTGGCTTTTGTGTTCACGGCTTGGCCTTTAAATCAATTCGGCATCTTAATCTGGCAACATCATTTTTGGAGAAAATTCATGTGAAAAAGATACCGTCAAATATGCCATATAGAAACAGGTCGAAATTTCCCAGCACCAGAAGACGGTCAAAAATCAACCGCTTGTCTTTTTGTTCATGGCTTGGCTTTTAGATCAATTCGGCATCTAAATCTGACAATATTATTTTTGGTCAAAATTCATTTGAAAATGGGACCTTCAAATATCCAATATAGTCACAGGTCGAAATTTCACCCCACCAGAACTCGTTCAAAAATCATTTTGTTTTCCTAAGGAGTGGCTTTTTGTTCATGGCTTAACTTATAGATCAATTCGGTATCTAAATCTGGCAATATTATTTTTGGTCAAAATTCATGTGAAAATGGGACCCTTAAATATCCCATATAGTCACAGGTCGAAATTTCACCCCACCAGAACTCGATCAAAAATCAACTGGTTTTCATAAGGAGTAGCTTTTTGTTCATTGCTTAACTTATAGATCAATTCGGTATCTAAATTTGGCAATATTATTTTTGGTCAAAATTCATGTGGAAATGGGACCCTCAAATATCCCATATAGTCACAGGTCGAAATTTCACCCCACCAGAACTCGTTCAAAAATCAACTGGTTTTCATAAGGAGTGGCTTTTTATTCATGGCTTAACTTATAGATCAATTCGGTATCTAAATTTGGCAATATTATATTTGGTCAAAATTCATGTGGAAATGGGACCCTCAAATATGCCATATAGAAACAGGTCGAAATTTCCCAGCACCAGAAGACGGTCAAAAATCAACCGCTTATCTTAAGAAGTGTCTTTTTGTTCATGGCTTGGCTTTTAGATCAATTCGGCATCTAAATCTGACAATATTATTTTTGGTCAAAATTCATTTGAAAATTGGACCCTCAAATATCCCATATAGTCACAGGTCGAAATTTCACCCCACCAGAACTCGTTCAAAAATCAACTGGTTTTTATAAGGAGTGGCTTTTTATTCATGGCTTAACTTATAGATCAATTCGGTATCTAAATTTGGCAATATTATATTTGGTCAAAATTCATGTGGAAATGGGACCCTCAAATATGCCATATAGAAAGAGGTCGAAATTTCCCAGCACCAGAAGACGGTCAAAAATTAACTGGTTTTCATAAGGTGTGGCTTTTTGTTCATGGCTTAAATTATAGATCAATTCGGTATCTAAATTTGGCAATATTATTTTTGGTCAAAATTCATGTGAAAATGGGACCCTTAAATATCCCATATAGTCACAGGTCGAAATTTCACCCCACCAGAACTCGTTCAAAAATCAACTGGTTTTCATAAGGAGTAGCTTTTTGTTCATGGCTTAACTTATAGATCAATTCGGTATCTTAATTTGGCAATATTATTTTTGGTCAAAATTCATTTGAAAATGGGACCCTCAAATATCCCATATAGTCACAGGTCGAAATTTCACCCCACCAGAACTCGTTCAAAAATCAACTGGTTTTCATAAGTAGTAGCTTTTTGTTCATGGCTTAACTTATAGATCAATTCGGTATCTAAATCTGGCAATATTATTTTTGGTCAAAATTCGTGTGGAAATGGAACCCTCAAATATCCCATATAGTCACAGGTCGAAATTTCACCCCACCAGAACTCGTTCAAAAATCAACTGGTTTTCATAAGGAGTGGCTTTTTATTCATGGCTTAACTTATAGATCAATTCGGTATCTAAATTTGGAAATATTATTTTTGGTCAAAATTCATGTGGAAATGGGACCCTCAAATATGCCATATAGAAACAGGTCGAAATTTCCCAGCACCAGAAGACGGTCAAAAATCAACTGGTTTTCATAAGGAGTGGCTTTTTGTTCATGGCTTAAATTATAGATCAATTCGGTATCTAAATTTGGCAATATTATTTTTGGTCAAAATTCATGTGAAAATGGGACCCTTAAATATCCCATATAGTCACAGGTCGAAATTTCACCCCACCAGAACTCGTTCAAAAATCATCTGGTTTTCATAAGTAGTTGCTTTTTGTTCATGGCTTAACTTATAGATCAATTCGGTATCTTAATTTGGCAATATTATTTTTGGTCAAAATTCATTTGAAAATGGGACCCACCAGAACTCGTTCAAAAATCAACTGGTTTTCATAAGGAGTGGCTTTTTATTCATGGCTTAACTTATAGATCAATTCGGTATCTAAATTTGGCAATATTATTTTTGGTCAAAATTCATGTGGAAATGGGACCCTCAAATATGCCATATAGAAACAGGTCGAAATTTCCCAGCACCAGAAGACGGTCAAAAATCAACTGGTTTTCATAAGGAGTGGCTTTTTGTTCATGACTCGGCCTCTAGATCCCCCTATAACTCGCTCAAAAATCAACTGCTTTTCTTCAGAAGTGTCTTTTTGTTCATGGCTTGGCTTTTAGATCAATTCGGCATCTAAATCTGACAATATTATTTTTGGTCAAAATTCATTTGAAAATGGGACCCTCAAATATCCCATATAGTCACAGGTCGAAATTTCACCCCACCAGAACTCGTTCAAAAATCAACTGGTTTTCATAAGGAGTAGCTTTTTGTTCATGGCTTAACTTATAGATCAATTCGGTATCTTAATTTGGCAATAATATTTTTGGTCAAAATTCATGTGGAAATGGGACCCTCAAATATCCCATATAGTCGCAGGTCGAAATTTCACCCCACCAGAACTCGTTCAAAAATCAACTGGTTTTCATAAGGAGTGGCTTTTTATTCATGGCTTAACTTATAGATCAATTCGGTATCTAAATTTGGCAATATTATTTTTGGTCAAAATTCATGTGGAAATGGGACCCTCAAATATGCCATATAGAAACAGGTCGAAATTTCACCCCACCAGAACTCGTTCAAAAATCAACTGGTTTTCATAAGGAGTGGCTGTTTATTCATGACTCGGCCTATAGATCCCCCTATAACTCGCTCAAAAATCAACTGCTTTTCTTCAGAAGTGTCTTTTTGTTCATGGCTTGGCTTTTAGATCAATTCGGCATCTAAATCTGACAATATTATTTTTGGTCAAAATTCATTTGAAAATGGGACCCTCAAATATCCCATATAGTCACAGGTCGAAATTTCACCCCACCAGAACTCGTTCAAAAATCAACTGGTTTTCATAAGGAGTGGCTTTTTGTTCATGGCTTAACTAATAGATCAATTCGGTATCTAAATCTGGCAATATATTAATTTTGGTCAAAATTCCTGTGAAAATGGGACCCTTAAATATCCCATATAGTCACAGGTCGAAATTTCACCCCACCAGAACTCGTTCAAAAATCAACTGGTTTTCATAAGGAGTAGCTTTTTGTTCATGGCTTAACTTATAGATCAATTCGGTATCTTAATTTGGCAATATTATTTTTGGTCAAAATTCATTTGAAAATGGGACCCTCAAATATCCCATATAGTCACAGGTCGAAATTTCACCCCACCAGAACTCGTTCAAAAATCAACTGGTTTTCATAAGGAGTGGCTTTTTATTCATGGCTTAACTTATAGATCAATTCGGTATCTAAATTTGGCAATATTATTTTTGGTCAAAATTCATGTGGAAATGGGACCCTCAAATATGCCATATAGAAACAGGTCGAAATTTCCCAGCACCAGAAGACGGTCAAAAATCAACTGGTTTTCATAAGGAGTGGCTTTTTGTTCATGACTCGGCCTCTAGATCCCCCTATAACTCGCTCAAAAATCAACTGCTTTTCTTCAGAAGTGTCTTTTTGTTCATGGCTTGGCTTTTAGATCAATTCGGCATCTAAATCTGACAATATTATTTTTGGTCAAAATTCATTTGAAAATGGGACCCTCAAATATCCCATATAGTCACAGGTCGAAATTTCACCCCACCAGAACTCGTTCAAAAATCAACTGGTTTTCATAAGGAGTATCTTTTTGTTCATGGCTTAACTTATAGATCAATTCGGTATCTAAATCTGGCAATATTATTTTTGGTCAAAATTCATGTGGAAATGGGACACTCAAATATGCCATATAGAAACAGGTCGAAATTTCCCAGCACCAGAAGACGGTCAAAAATCAACCGCTCTTCTTAAGAAGTGTCTTTTTGCTCATGGCTTGGCTTTTAGATCAATTCGGCATCTAAATCTGACAATATTATTTTTGGTCAAAATTCATGTGGAAATGGGACCCTCAAATATGCCATATAGAAACAGGTCGAAATTTCCCAGCACCAGAAGACGGTCAAAAATCAACCGCTTTTCTTAAGAATATCTTTTTGTTCATGGCTTAACTTATAGATCAATTCGGTATCTTAATTTGGCAATATTATTTTTGGTCAAATTTCACTTGAAAATGGGACCCTCAAATATCCCATATAGTCACAGGTCGAAATTTCACCCCACCAGAACTCGTTCAAAAATCAAACGCTTTTCTTAAGTGGTGGCTTTTGTGTTCACGGCTTGGCCTTTAAATCAATTCGGCATCTTTATCTGGCAACATCATTTTTGGAGAAAATTCATGTGAAAAAGATACCGTCAAATATGCCATATAGAAACAGGTCGAAATTTCCCAGCACCAGAAGACGGTCAAAAATCAACCGCTTGTCTTTTTGTTCATGGCTTGGCTTTTAGATCAATTCGGCATCTAAATCTGACAATATTATTTTTGGTCAAAATTCATTTGAAAATGGGACCTTCAAATATCCAATATAGTCACAGGTCGAAATTTCACCCCACCAGAACTCGTTCAAAAATCATTTTGTTTTCCTAAGGAGTGGCTTTTTGTTCATGGCTTAACTTATAGATCAATTCGGTATCTAAATCTGGCAATATTATTTTTGGTCAAAATTCATGTGAAAATGGGACCCTTAAATATCCCATATAGTCACAGGTCGAAATTTCACCCCACCAGAACTCGATCAAAAAACAACTGGTTTTCATAAGGAGTAGCTTTTTGTTCATTGCTTAACTTATAGATCAATTCGGTATCTAAATTTGGCAATATTATTTTTGGTCAAAATTCATGTGGAAATGGGACCCTCAAATATCCCATATAGTCACAGGTCGAAATTTCACCCCACCAGAACTCGTTCAAAAATCAACTGGTTTTCATAAGGAGTGGCTTTTTATTCATGGCTTAACTTATAGATCAATTCGGTATCTAAATTTGGCAATATTATATTTGGTCAAAATTAATGTGGAAATGGGACCCTCAAATATGTCATATAGAAACAGGTCGAAATTTCCCAGCACCAGAAGACGGTCAAAAATCAACCGCTTTTCTTAAGAAGTGTCTTTTTGTTCATGGCTTGGCTTTTAGATCAATTCGGCATCTAAATCTGACAATATTATTTTTGGTCAAAATTCATTTGAAAATGGGACCCTCAAATATCCCATATAGTCGCAGGTCGAAATTTCACCCCACCAGAACTCGTTCAAAAATCAACTGGTTTTTATAAGGAGTGGCTTTTTATTCATGGCTTAACTTATAGATCAATTCGGTATCTAAATTTGGCAATATTATATTTGGTCAAAATTCATGTGGAAATGGGACCCTCAAATATGCCATATAGAAAGAGGTCGAAATTTCCCAGCACCAGAAGACGGTCAAAAATTAACTGGTTTTCATAAGGTGTGGCTTTTTGTTCATGGCTTAAATTATAGATCAATTCGGTATCTAAATTTGGCAATATTATTTTTGGTCAAAATTCATGTGGAAATGGGACCCTTAAATATCCCATATAGTCACAGGTCGAAATTTCACCCCACCAGAACTCGTTCAAAAATCAACTGGTTTTCATAAGGAGTAGCTTTTTGTTCATGGCTTAACTTATAGATCAATTCGGTATCTTAATTTGGCAATATTATTTTTGGTCAAAATTCATTTGATAATGGGACCCTCAAATATCCCATATAGTCACAGGTCGAAATTTCACCCCACCAGAACTCGTTCAAAAATCAACTGGTTTTCATAAGTAGTAGCTTTTTGTTCATGGCTTAACTTATAGATCAATTCGGTATCTAAATTTGGCAATATTATTTTTGGTCAAAATTCATGTGGAAATGGGACCCTCAAATATGCCATATAGAAACAGGTCGAAATTTCCCAGCACCAGAAGACGGTCAAAAATTAACTGGTTTTCATAAGGTGTGGCTTTTTGTTCATGGCTTAAATTATAGATCAATTCGGTATCTAAATTTGGCAATATTATTTTTGGTCAAAATTCGTGTGGAAATGGGACCCTTAAATATCCCATATAGTCACAGGTCGAAATTTCACCCCACCAGAACTCGTTCAAAAATCAACTGGTTTTCATAAGGAGTGGCTTTTTATTCATGGCTTAACTTATAGATCAATTCGGTATCTAAATTTGGCAATATTATTTTTGGTCAAAATTCATGTGGAAATGGGACCCTCAAATATGCCATATAGAAACAGGTCGAAATTTCCCAGCACCAGAAGACGGTCAAAAATCAACTGGTTTTCATAAGGAGTGGCTTTTTGTTCATGGCTTAAATTATAGATCAATTCGGTATCTAAATTTGGCAATATTATTTTTGGTCAAAATTCATGTGAAAATGGGACCCTTAAATATCCCATATAGTCACAGGTCGAAATTTCACCCCACCAGAACTCGTTCAAAAATCAACTGGTTTTCATAAGGAGTAGCTTTTTGTTCATGGCTTAACTTATAGATCAATTCGGTATCTTAATTTGGCAATATTATTTTTGGTCAAAATTCATTTGAAAATGGGACCCTCAAATATCCCATATAGTCACAGGTCGAAATTTCACCCCACCAGAACTCGTTCAAAAATCAACTGGTTTTCATAAGTAGTAGCTTTTTGTTCATGGCTTAACTTATAGATCAATTCGGTATCTAAATCTGGCAATATTATTTTTGGTCAAAATTCGTGTGGAAATGGAACCCTCAAATATCCCATATAGTCACAGGTCGAAATTTCACCCCACCAGAACTCGTTCAAAAATCAACTGGTTTTCATAAGGAGTGGCTTTTTATTCATGGCTTAACTTATAGATCAATTCGGTATCTAAATTTGGCAATATTATTTTTGGTCAAAATTCATGTGGAAATGGGACCCTCAAATATGCCATATAGAAACAGGTCGAAATTTCCCAGCACCAGAAGACGGTCAAAAATCAACTGGTTTTCATAAGGAGTGGCTTTTTGTTCATGACTCGGCCTCTAGATCCCCCTATAACTCGCTCAAAAATCAACTGCTTTTCTTCAGAAGTGTCTTTTTGTTCATGGCTTGGCTTTTAGATCAATTCGGCATCTAAATCTGACAATATTATTTTTGGTCAAAATTCATTTGAAAATGGGACCCTCAAATATCCCATATAGTCACAGGTCGAAATTTCACCCCCACCAGAACTCGTTCAAAAATCAACTGGTTTTCATAAGGAGTGGCTTTTTGTTCATGGCTTAACTAATAGATCAATTCGGTATCTAAATCTGGCAATATATTAATTTTGGTCAAAATTCATGTGAAAATGGGACCCTTAAATATCCCATATAGTCACAGGTCGAAATTTCACCCCACCAGAACTCGTTCAAAAATCAACTGGTTTTCATAAGGAGTAGCTTTTTGTTCATGGCTTAACTTATAGATCAATTCGGTATCTTAATTTGGCAATATTATTTTTGGTCAAAATTCATTTGAAAATGGGACCCTCAAATATCCCATATAGTCACAGGTCGAAATTTCACCCCACCAGAACTCGTTCAAAAATCAACTGGTTTTCATAAGGAGTGGCTTTTTATTCATGGCTTAACTTATAGATCAATTCGGTATCTAAATTTGGCAATATTATTTTTGGTCAAAATTCATGTGGAAATGGGACCCTCAAATATGCCATATAGAAACAGGTCGAAATTTCCCAGCACCAGAAGACGGTCAAAAATCAACTGGTTTTCATAAGGAGTGGCTTTTTGTTCATGACTCGGCCTATAGATCCCCCTATAACTCGCTCAAAAATCAACTGCTTTTCTTCAGAAGTGTCTTTTGTTCATGGCTTGGCTTTTAGATCAATTCGGCATCTAAATCTGACAATATTATTTTTGGTCAAAATTCATTTGAAAATGGGACCCTCAAATATCCCATATAGTCACTGGTCGAAATTTCACCCCACCAGAACTCGTTCAAAAATCAACTGGTTTTCATAAGGAGTAGCTTTTTGTTCATGGCTTAACTTATAGATCAATTCGGTATCTTAATTTGGCAATATTATTTTTGGTCAAAATTCATGTGGAAATGGGACCCTCAAATATCCCATATAGTCGCAGGTCGAAATTTCACCCCACCAGAACTCGTTCAAAAATCAACTGGTTTTCATAAGGAGTGGCTTTTTATTCATGGCTTAACTTATAGATCAATTCGGTATCTAAATTTGGCAATATTATTTTTGGTCAAAATTCATGTGGAAATGGGACCCTCAAATATGCCATATAGAAACAGGTCGAAATTTCACCCCACCAGAACTCGTTCAAAAATCAACTGGTTTTCATAAGGAGTGGCTTTTTGTTCATGGCTTAACTAATAGATCAATTCGGTATCTAAATCTGGCAATATATTAATTTTGGTCAAAATTCATGTGAAAATGGGACCCTTAAATATCCCATATAGTCACAGGTCGAAATTTCACCCCACCAGAACTCGTTCAAAAATCAACTGGTTTTCATAAGGAGTAGCTTTTTGTTCATGGCTTAACTTATAGATCAATTCGGTATCTTAATTTGGCAATATTATTTTTGGTCAAAATTCATGTGAAAATGGGACCCTCGAATATCCCATATAGTCACAGGTCGAAATTTCACCCCACCAGAACTCGTTCAAAAATCAACTGGTTTTCATAAGGAGTGGCTTTTTATTCATGGCTTAACTTATAGATCAATTCGGTATCTAAATTTGGCAATATTATTTTTGGTCAAAATTCATGTGGAAATGGGACCCTCAAATATGCCATATAGAAACAGGTCGAAATTTCCCAGCACCAGAAGACGGTCAAAAATCAACTGGTTTTCATAAGGAGTGGCTTTTTGTTCATGACTCGGCCTATAGATCCCCCTATAACTCGCTCAAAAATCAACTGCTTTTCTTCAGAAGTGTCTTTTTGTTCATGGCTTGGCTTTTAGATCAATTCGGCATCTAAATCTGACAATATTATTTTTGGTCAAAATTCATTTTAAAATGGGACCCTCAAATATCCCATATAGTCACAGGTCGAAATTTCACCCCACCAGAACTCGTTCAAAAATCAACTGGTTTTCATAAGGAGTGGCTTTTTGTTCATGACTCGGCCTCTAGATCCCCCTATAACTCGCTCAAAAATCAACTGCTTTTATTCAGAAGTGTCTTTTTGTTCATGGCTTAACTTATAGATCAATTCGGTATCTAAATCTGGCAATATTATTTTTGGTCAAAATTCATGTGGAAATGGGACCCTCAAATATCCCATATAGTCAAAGGTCGAAATTTCACCCCACCAGAACTCGTTCAAAAATCGACTGGTTTTCATAAGGAGTGGCTTTTTGTTCATGGCTTAACTTATAGATCAATTCGGTATCTAAATTTGGCAATATTATTTTTGGTCAAAATTCATGTGGAAATGGGACCCTCAAATATGCCATATAGAAACAGGTCGAAATTTCCCAGCACCAGAAGACGGTCAAAAATCAACTGGTTTTCATAAGGAGTGTCTTTTTGTTCATGACTCGGCCTCTAGATCCCCCTATAACTCGCTCAAAAATCAACTGCTTTTCTTCAGAAGTGTCTTTTTGTTCATGGCTTGGCTTTTAGATCAATTCGGCATCTAAATCTGACAATATTATTTTTGGTCAAAATTCATTTGAAAATGGGACCCTTAAATATCCCATATAGTCACAGGTCGAAATTTCACCCCACCAGAACTCGTTCAAAAATCAACTGGTTTTCATAAGGAGTGGCTTTTTGTTCATGGCTTAACTTATAGATCAATTCGGTATCTAAATTTGGCAATATTATTTTTGGTCAAAATTCATGTGGAAATGGGACCCTCAAATATGCCATATAGAAACAGGTCGAAATTTCCCAGCACCAGAAGACGGTCAAAAATCAACCGCTTTTCTTAAAAGTGTCTTTTTGTTCATGGCTTGGCTTTTAGATCAATTCGGCATCTAAATCTGACAATATTATTTTTGGTCAAAATTCATTTGAAAATGGGACCCTCAAATATCCCATATAGTCACAGGTCGAAATTTCACCCCACCAGAACTCGTTCAAAAATCAACTGGTTTTCATAAGTAGTAGCTTTTTGTTCATGGCTTAACTTATAGATCAATTCGGTATCTAAATCTGGCAATATTATTTTTGGTCAAAATTCGTGTGGAAATGGGACCCTCAAATATCCCATATAGTCACAGGTCGAAATTTCACCCCACCAGAACTCATTCAAAAATCAACTGGTTTTCATAAGGAGTGGCTTTTTATTCATGGCTTAACTTATAGATCAATTCGGTATCTAAATTTGGCAATATTATTTTTGGTCAAAATTCATGTGGAAATGGGACCCTCAAATATGCCATATAGCAACAGGTCGAAAATTCCCAGCACCAGAAGACGGTCAAAAATCAACTGGTTTTCATAAGGAGTGGCTTTTTGTTCATGACTCGGCCTCTAGATCCCCCTATAACTCGCTCAAAAATCAACTGCTTTTCTTCAGAAGTGTCTTTTTGTTCATGGCTTGGCTTTTAGATCAATTCGGCATCTAAATCTGACAATATTATTTTTGGTCAAAATTCATTTGAAAATGGGACCCTCAAATATCCCATATAGTCACAGGTCGAAATTTCACCCCACCAGAACTCGTTCAAAAATCAACTGGTTTTCATAAGGAGTAGCTTTTTTGTTCATGGCTTAACTAATAGATCAATTCGGTATCTAAATCTGGCAATATTATTTTTGGTCAAAATTCATGTGAAAATGGGACCCTTAAATATCCCATATAGTCACAGGTCGAAATTTCACCCCACCAGAACTCGTTCAAAAATCAACTGGTTTTCATAAGGAGTAGCGTTTTATTCATGGCTTAACTTATAGATCAATTCGGTATCTAAATTTGGCAATATTATTTTTGGTCAAAATTCATGTGGAAATGGGACCCTCAAATATGCCATATAGAAACAGGTCGAAATTTCACCCCACCAGAACTCGTTCAAAAATCAACTGGTTTTCATAAGGAGTGGCTTTTTGTTCATGACTCGGCCTCTAGATCCCCGTATAACTCGCTCAGAAATCAACTGCTTTTCTTCAGAAGTGTCTTTTTGTTCATGGCTTGGCTTTTAGATCAATTCGGCATCTAAATCAGACAATATTATTTTTGGTCAAAATTCATTTGAAAATGGGACCCTCAAATATCCCATATAGTCACAGGTCGAAATTTCACCCCACCAGAACTCGTTCAAAAATCATCTGGTTTTCATAAGGAGTGGCTTTTTGTTTATGGCTTAACTAATAGATCAATTCGGTATCTAAATCTGGCAATATATTAATTTTGGTCAAAATTCATGTGAAAATGGGACCCTTAAATATCCCATATAGTCACAGGTCGAAATTTCACTCCACCAGAACTCGTTCAAAAATCAACTGGTTTTCATAAGGAGTAGCTTTTTGTTCATGGCTTAACTTATAGATCAATTCGGTATCTAAATTTGGCAATATTATTTTTGGTCAAAATTCATGTGGAAATGGGACCCTCAAATATGCCATATAGAAACAGGTCGAAATTTCACCCCACCAGAACTCGTTCAAAAATCAACTGGTTTTCATAAGGAGTGGCTTTTTGTTCATGGCTTAACTTATAGATCAATTCGGTATCTAAATTTGGCAATATTATTTTTGGTCAAAATTCATTTGAAAATGGGACCCTCAAATATCCCATATAGTCACAGGTCGAAATTTCACCCCACCAGAACTCGTTCAAAAATCAACTGGTTTTCATAAGGAGTAGCTTTTTGTTCATGGCTTAACTAATAGATCAATTCGGTATCTAAATCTGGCAATATTATTTTTGGTCAAAATTCATGTGAAAATGGGACCCTTAAATATCCCATATAGTCACAGGTCGAAATTTCACCCCACCAGAACTCGTTCAAAAATCAACTGGTTTTCATAAGGAGCAGCGTTTTATTCATGGCTTAACTTATAGATCAATTCGGTATCTAAATTTGGCAATATTATTTTTGGTCAAAATTCATGTGGAAATGGGACCCTCAAATATGCCATATAGAAACAGGTCGAAATTTCACCCCACCAGAACTCGTTCAAAAATCAACTGGTTTTCATAAGGAGTGGCTTTTTGTTCATGACTCGGCCTCTAGATACCCCTATAACTCGCTCAGAAATCAACTGCTTTACTTCAGAAGTGTCTTTTGTTCATGGCTTGGCTTTTAGATCAATTCGGCATCTAAATCAGACAATATTATTTTTGGTCAAAATTCATTTGAAAATGGGACCCTCAAATATCCCATATAGTCACAGGTCGAAATTTCACTCCACCAGAACTCGTTCAAAAATCAACTGGTTTTCATAAGGAGTAGCTTTTTGTTCATGGCTTAACTTATAGATCAATTCGGTATCTTAATTTGGCAATATTATTTTTGGTCAAAATTCATGTGGAAATGGGACCCTTAAATATCCCATATAGTCACAGGTCGAAATTTCACTCCACCAGAACTCGTTCAAAAATCAACTGGTTTTCATAAGGAGTAGCTTTTTGTTCATGGCTTAACTTATAGATCAATTCGGTATCTTAATTTGGCAATATTATTTTTGGTCAAAATTCATGTGGAAATGGGACCCTCAAATATCCCATATAGTCGCAGGTCGAAATTTCACCATACCAGAACTCGTTCAAAAATCAACTGGTTTTCATAAGGAGTGGCTTTTTATTCATGGCTTAACTTATAGATCAATTCGGTATCTAAATTTGGCAATATTATTTTTGGTCAAAATTCATGTGAAAATGGGACCCTCAAATATGCCATATAGAAACAGGTCGAAATTTCACCCCCACCAGAACTCGTTCAAAAATCAACTGGTTTTCATAAGGAGTGGCTTTTTGTTCATGGCTTAACTTATAGATCAATTCGGTATCTAAATCTGGCAATATTATTTTTGGTCAAAATTCATGTAGAAATGGGACCCTCAAATATGCCATATAGAAACAGGTCGAAATTTCCCAGCACCAGAAGACGGTCAAAAATCAACCGCTTTTCTTAAGAAGTGTCTTTTTGTTCATGGCTTGGCTTTTAGATCAATTCGGCATCTAAATCTGACAATATTATTTTTGGTCAAAATTCATGTAGAAATGGGACCCTCAAATATGCCATATAGAAACAGGTCGAAATTTCCCAGCACCAGAAGACGGTCAAAAATCAAGCGCTTTTCTTAAGAAGTGTCTTTTTGTTCATGGCTTAACTTATAGATCAATTCGGTATCTTAATTTGGCAATATTATTTTTGGTCAAATTTCACTTGAAAATGGGACCCTCAAATATCCCATATAGTCACAGGTCGAAATTTCACCCCACCAGAACTCGTTCAAAAAATCAAACGCTTTTCTTAAGTGGTGGCTTTTGTGTTCACGGCTTGGCCTTTAAATCAATTCGGCATCTTAATCTGGCAACATCATTTTTGGAAAAATTCATGTGAAAAAGATACCGTCAAATATGCCATATAGAAACAGGTCGAAATTTCCCAGCACCAGAAGACGGTCAAAAATCAACCGCTTGTCTTTTGTTCATGGCTTGGCTTTTAGATCAATTCGGCATCTAAATCTGACAATATTATTTTTGGTCAAAATTCATTTGAAAATGGGACCTTCAAATATCCAATATAGTCACAGGTCGAAATTTCACCCCACCAGAACTCGTTCAAAAATCATTTTGTTTTCCTAAGGAGTGGCTTTTTGTTCATGGCTTAACTTATAGATCAATTCGGTATCTAAATCTGGCAATATTATTTTTGGTCAAAATTCATGTGAAAATGGGACCCTTAAATATCCCATATTGTCACAGGTCGAAATTTCACCCCACCAGAACTCGATCAAAAATCAACTGGTTTTCATAAGGAGTAGCTTTTTGTTCATTGCTTAACTTATAGATCAATTCGGTATCTAAATTTGGCAATATTATTTTTGGTCAAAATTCATGTGGAAATGGGACCCTCAAATATCCCATATAGTCACAGGTCGAAATTTCACCCCACCAGAACTCGTTCAAAAATCAACTGGTTTTCATAAGGAGTGGCTTTTTATTCATGGCTTAACTTATAGATCAATTCGGTATCTAAATTTGGCAATATTATATTTGGTCAAAATTCATGTGGAAATGGGACCCTCAAATATGCCATATAGAAACAGGTCGAAATTTCCCAGCACCAGAAGACGGTCAAAAATCAACCGCTTTTCTTAAGAAGTGTCTTTTTGTTCATGGCTTGGCTTTTAGATCAATTCGGCATCTAAATCTGACAATATTATTTTTGGTCAAAATTCATTTGAAAATGGGACCCTCAAATATCCCATATAGTCACAGGTTTGAAATTTCACCCCACCAGAACTCGTTCAAAAATCAACTGGTTTTTATAAGGAGTGGCTTTTTATTCATGGCTTAACTTATAGATCAATTCGGTATCTAAATTTGGCAATATTATATTTGGTCAAAATTCATGTGGAAATGGGACCCTCAAATATGCCATATAGAAACAGGTCGAAATTTCCCAGCACCAGAAGACGGTCAAAAATTAACTGGTTTTCATAAGGTGTGGCTTTTTGTTCATGGCTTAAATTATAGATCAATTCGGTATCTAAATTTGGCAATATTATTTTTGGTCAGAATTCATGTGGAAATGGGACCCTCAAATATGCCATATAGAAACAGGTCGAAATTTCCCAGCACCAGAAGACGGTCAAAAATCAACCGCTTTTCTTAAGAAGTGTCTTTTTGTTCATGGCTTGGCTTTTAGATCAATTCGGCATCTAAATCTGACAATATTATTTTTGGTCAAAATTCATTTGAAAATGGGACCCTCAAATATCCCATATAGTCACAGGTCGAAATTTCACCCCACCAGAACTCGTTCAAAAATTAACTGGTTTTCATAAGGTGTGGTTTTTGTTCATGGCTTAACTTATAGATCAATTCGGTATCTAAATCTGGCAATATTATTTTTGGTCAAAATTCATGTGAAAATGGGACCCTCAAATATCCCATATAGTCACAGGTCGAAATTTCACCCCACCAGAACTCGTTCAAAAATCAACTGGTTTTCATAAGTAGTAGCTTTTTGTTCATGGCTTAACTTATAGATCAATTCGGTATCTAAATTTGGCAATATTATTTTTTGGTCAAAATTCATGTGGAAATGGGACCCTCAAATATGCCATATAGAAACAGGTCGAAATTTCCCAGCACCAGAAGACGGTCAAAAATCAACTGGTTTTCATAAGGAGTGGCTTTTTGTTCATGACTCGGCCTCTAGATCCCCCTATAACTCGCTCAAAAATCAACTGCTTTTCTTCAGAAGTGTCTTTTTGTTCATGGCTTGGCTTTTAGATCAATTCGGCATCTAAATCAGACAATATTATTTATGGTCAAAATTCATTTGAAAATGGGACCCTCAAATATCCCATATAGTCACAGGTCGAAATTTCACCCCACCAGAACTCGTTCAAAAATCAACTGGTTTTCATAAGGAGTGGCTTTTTGTTCATGGCTTAACTAATGAATCAATTCGGTATCTAAATCTGGCAATATTATTTTTGGTCAAAATTCATGTGAAAATGGGACCCTTAAATATCCCATATAGTCTCAGGTCGAAATTTCACCCCACCAGAACTCATTCAAAAATCAACTGGTTTTCATAAGGAGTAGCTTTTTGTTCATGGCTTTACTTATAGATCAATTCGGTATCTAAATTTGGCAATATTATTTTTGGTCAAAATTCATGTGAAAATGGGACCCTCAAATATCCCATATAGTCACAGGTCGAAATTTCACACCACCAGAACTCGTTCAAAAATCAACTGGTTTTCATAAGGAGTGGCTTTTTATTCATGGCTTAACTTATAGATCAATTCGGTATCGAAATCTGGCAATATTATTTTTGGTCAAAATTCATGTGAAAATGGGACCCTTAAATATCCCATATAGTCACAGGTCGAAATTTCACCCCACCAGAACTCGTTCAAAAATCAACTGGTTTTCATAAGTAGTAGCTTTTTGTTCATGGCTTAACTTATAGATCAATTCGGTATCTAAATTTGGCAATATTATTTTTGGTCAAAATTCATGTGGAAATGGGACCCTCAAATATGCCATATAGAAACAGGTCGAAATTTCCCAGCACCAGAAGACGGTCAAAAATCAACCGCTTTTCTTAAGAAGTGTCTTTTTGTTCATGGCTTGGCTTTTAGATCAATTCGGCATCTAAATCTGACAATATTATTTTTGGTCAAAATTCATTTGAAAATGGGACCCTCAAATATCCCATATAGTCACAGGTCGAAATTTCACCCCACCAGAACTCGTTCAAAAATTAACTGGTTTTCATAAGGTGTGGTTTTTTGTTCATGGCTTAACTTATAGATCAATTCGGTATCGAAATCTGGCAATATTATTTTTGGTTAAAATTCATGTGAAAATGGGACCCTTAAATATCCCATATAGTCACAGGTCGAAATTTCACCCCACCAGAACTCGTTGAAAAATCAACTGGTTTTCATAAGGAGTAGCTTTTTGTTCATGGCTTAACTTATAGATCAATTCGGTATCTAAATTTGGCAATATTATTTTTGGTCAAAATTCATGTGGAAATGGGACCCTCAAATATGCCATATAGAAACAGGTCGAAATTTCCCAGCACCAGAAGACGGTCAAAAATCAACTGCATTTCATAAGGAGTGGCTTTTTGTTCATGACTCGGCCTCTAGATCCCCCTATAACTCGCTCAAAAATCAACTGCTTTTCTTCAGAAGTGTCTTTTTGTTCATGGCTTGGCTTTTAGATCAATTCGGCATCTAAATCTGACAATATTATTTTTGGTCAAAATTCATGTGGAAATGGGACCCCCAAATATCCCATACAGTCACAGGTCGAAATTTCACCCCACCAGAACTCGTTCAAAAATTAACTGGTTTTCATAAGGTGTGGTTTTTTGTTCATGGCTTAACTTATAGATCAATTCGGTATCTAAATCTGGCAATATTGTTTTTGGTCAAAATTCATGTGAAAATGGGACCCTTAAATATCCCATATAGTCACAGGTCGAAATTTCACCCCACCAGAACTCGTTCAAAAATCAACTGGATTTCATAAGTAGTAGCTTTTTGTTCATGGCTTAACTTATAGATCAATTCGGTATCTAAATTTGGCAATATTATTTTTGGTCAAAATTCATGTGGAAATGGGACCCTCAAATATGCCATATAGAAACAGGTCGAAATTTCCCAGCACCAGAAGACGGTCAAAAATCAACCGCTTTTCTTAAGAAGTGTCTTTTTGTTCATGGCTTGGCTTTTAGATCAATTCGGCATCTAAATCTGACAATATTATTTTTGGTCAAAATTCATTTGAAAATGGGACCCTCAAATATCCCATATATGTCACAGGTCGAAATTTCACCCCACCAGAACTCGTTCAAAAATTAACTGGTTTTCATAAGGTGTGGTTTTTTGTTCATGGCTTAACTTATAGATCAATTCGGTATCTAAATCTGGCAATATTATTTTTGGTCAAAATTCATGTGGAAATGGGACCCTCAAATATGCCATATAGAAACAGGTCGAAATTTCCCAGCTCCAGAAGACGGTCAAAAATCAACTGGTTTTCATAAGGAGTGGCTTTTTATTCATGGCTTAACTTATAGATCAATTCGGTATCTAAATTTGGCAATATTATTTTTGGTCAAAATTCATGTGGAAATGGGACCCTCAAATATGCCATATAGAAACAGGTCGAAATTTCCCAGCACCAGAAGACGGTCAAAAATCAACCGCTTTTCTTAAGAAGTGTCTTTTTGTTCATGGCTTGGCTTTTAGATCAATTCGGCATCTAAATCTGACAATATTATTTTTGGTCAAAATTCATTTGAAAATGGGACCCTCAAATATCCCATATAGTCACAGGTCGAAATTTCACCCCACCAGAACTCGTTCAAAAATCAACTGGTTTTCATAAGGAGTGGCTTTTTGTTCATGGCTTAACTTATAGATCAATTCGGTATCTAAATCTGGCAATATTATTTTTGGTCAAAATTCATGTGATAATGGGACCCTCAAATATCCCATATAGTCACAGGTCGAAATTTCACCCCACCAGAACTCGTTCAAAAATCAACTGGTTTTCATAAGTAGTAGCTTTTTGTTCATGGCTTAACTTATAGATCAATTCGGTATCTAAATTTGGCAATATTATTTTTGGTCAAAATTCATGTGGAAATGGGACCCTCAAATATGCCATATAGAAACAGGTCGAAATTTCCCAGCACCAGAAGACGGTCAAAAATCAACTGGTTTTCATAAGGAGTGGCTTTTTGTTCATGGCTTAACTTATAGATCAATTCGGTATCTAAATTTGGCAATATTATTTTTGGTCAAAATTCATGTGGAAATGGGACCCTCAAATATCCCATATAGTCACAGGTCGAAATTTCACCCCACCAGAACTCGTTCAAAAATCAACTGGTTTTCATAAGGAGTGGCTTTTTATTCATGGCTTAACTTATAGATCAATTCGGTATCTAAATCTGGCAATATTATTTTTGGTCAAAATTCATGTGGAAATGGGACCCTCAAATATGCCATATAGCAACAGGTCGAAATTTCACCCCACCAGAAGACGGTCAAAAATCAACTGGTTTTCATAAGGAGTGGCTTTTTATTCATGGCTTAACTTATAGATCAATTCGGTATCTAAATTTGGCAATATTATTTTTGGTCAAAATTCATGTGAAAATGGGACCCTCAAATATGCCATATAGAAACAGGTCGAAATTTCCCAGCACCAGAAGACGGTCAAAAATCAACCGCTTTTCTTAAGAAGTGTCTTTTTGTTCATGGCTTGGCTTTTAGATCAATTCGGCATCTAAATCTGACAATATTATTTTTGGTCAAAATTCATTTGAAAATGGGACCCTCAAATATCCCATAAAGTCACAGGTCGAAATTTCACCCCACCAGAACTCGTTCAAAAATCAACTGGTTTTCATAAGGAGTGGCTTTTTATTCATGGCTTAACTTATAGATCAATTCGGTATCTAAATTTGGCAATATTATTTTTGGTCAAAATTCATGTGGAAATGGGACCCTCAAATATCCCATATAGTCACAGGTCGAAATTTCACCCCACCAGAACTCGTTCAAAAATTAACTGGTTTTCATAAGGTGTGGTTTTTTGTTCATGGCTTAACTTATAGATCAATTCGGTATCTAAATCTGGCAATATTGTTTTTGGTCAAATTCATGTGAAAATGGGACCCTTAAATATCCCATATAGTCACAGGTCGAAATTTCACCCCACCAGAACTCGTTCAAAAATCAACTGGTTTTCATAAGTAGTAGCTTTTTGTTCATGGCTTAACTTATAGATCAATTCGGTATCTAAATTTGGCAATATTATTTTTGGTCAAAATTCATGTGGAAATGGGACCCTCAAATATGCCATATAGAAACAGGTCGAAATTTCCCAGCACCAGAAGACGGTCAAAAATCAACCGCTTTTCTTAAGAAGTGTCTTTTTGTTCATGGCTTGGCTTTTAGATCAATTCGGCATCTAAATCTGACAATATTATTTTTGGTCAAAATTCATTTGAAAATGGGACCCTCAAATATCCCATATAGTCACAGGTCGAAATTTCACCCCACCAGAACTCGTTCAAAAATTAACTGGTTTTTATAAGGTGTGGTTTTTTGTTCATGGCTTAACTTATAGATCAATTCGGTATCTAAATCTGGCAATATTATTTTTGGTCAAAATTCATGTGGAAATGGGACCCTCAAATATGCCATATAGAAACAGGTCGAAATTTCCCAGCTCCAGAAGACGGTCAAAAATCAACTGGTTTTCATAAGGAGTGGCTTTTTATTCATGGCTTAACTTATAGATCAATTCGGTATCTAAATTTGGCAATATTATTTTTGGTCAAAATTCATGTGGAAATGGGACCCTCAAATATGCCATATAGAAACAGGTCGAAATTTCCCAGCACCAGAAGACGGTCAAAAATCAACCGCTTTTCTTAAGAAGTGTCTTTTTGTTCATGGCTTGGCTTTTAGATCAATTCGGCATCTAAATCTGACAATATTATTTTTGGTCAAAATTCATTTGAAAATGGGACCCTCAAATATCCCATATAGTCACAGGTCGAAATTTCACCCCACCAGAACTCGTTCAAAAATCAACTGGTTTTCATAAGGAGTGGCTTTTTGTTCATGGCTTAACTTATAGATCAATTCGGTATCTAAATCTGGCAATATTATTTTTGGTCAAAATTCATGTGGAAATGGGACCCTCAAATATCCCATATAGTCACAGGTCGAAATTTCACCCCACCAGAACTCGTTCAAAAATCAACTGGTTTTCATAAGGAGTGGCTTTTTATTCATGGCTTAACTTATAGATCAATTCGGTATCTAAATTTGGCAATATTATTTTTGGTCAAAATTCATGTGGAAATGGGACCCTCAAATATCCCATATAGTCACAGGTCGAAATTTCACCCCACCAGAACTCGTTTAAAAATCAACTGGTTTTCATAAGGAGTGGCTTTTTATTCATGGCTTAACTTATAGATCAATTCGGTATCTAAATTTGGCAATATTATTTTTGGTCAAAATTCATGTGGAAATGGGACCCTCAAATATCCCATATAGTCACAGGTCGAAATTTCACCCCACCAGAACTCGTTCAAAAATCAACTGGTTTTCATAAGGAGTGGCTTTTTATTCATGGCTTAACTTATAGATCAATTCGGTATCTAAATTTGGCAATATTATTTTTGGTCAAAATTCATGTGGAAATGGGACCCTCAAATATCCCATATAGTCACAGGTCGAAATTTCACCCCACCAGAACTCGTTCAAAAATCAACTGGTTTTCATAAGGAGTGGCTTTTTATTCATGGCTTAACTTATAGATCAATTCGGTATCTAAATTTGGCAATATTATTTTTGGTCAAAATTCATGTGGAAATGGGACCCTCAAATATCCCATATAGTCACAGGTCGAAATTTCACCCCACCAGAACTCGTTCAAAAATCAACTGGTTTTCATAAGGAGTGGCTTTTTATTCATGGCTTAACTTATAGATCAATTCGGTATCTAAATTTGGCAATATTATTTTTGGTCAAAATTCATGTGGAAATGGGACCCTCAAATATCCCATATAGTCACAGGTCGAAATTTCACCCCACCAGAACTCGTTCAAAAATCAACTGGTTTTCATAAGGAGTGGCTTTTTATTCATGGCTTAACTTATAGATCAATTCGGTATCTAAATTTGGCAATATTATTTTTGGTCAAAATTCATGTGGAAATGGGACCCTCAAATATCCCATATAGTCACAGGTCGAAATTTTACCCCACCAGAACTCGTTCAAAAATCAACTGGTTTTCATAAGTAGTAGCTTTTTGTTCATGGCTTAACTTATAGATCAATTCGGTATCTAAATTTGGCAATATTATTTTTGGTCAAAATTCATGTGGAAATGGGACCCTCAAATATGCCATATAGAAACAGGTCGAAATTTCCCAGCACCAGAAGACGGTCAAAAATCAACTGGTTTTCATAAGGAGTGGCTTTTTGTTCATGGCTTAACTTATAGATCAATTCGGTATCTAAATTTGGCAATATTATTTTTGGTCAAAATTCATGTGGAAATGGGACCCTCAAATATCCCATATAGTCACAGGTCGAAATTTCACCCCACCAGAACTCGTTCAAAAATCAACTGGTTTTCATAAGGAGTGGCTTTTTATTCATGGCTTAACTTATAGATCAATTCGGTATCTAAATTTGGCAATATTATTTTTGGTCAAAATTCATGTGGAAATGGGACCCTCAAATATCCCATATAGTCACAGGTCGAAATTTCACCCCACCAGAACTCGATCAAAAATCAACTGGTTTTCATAAGGAGTAGCTTTTTGTTCATTGCTTAACTTATAGATCAATTCGGTATCTAAATTTGGCAATATTATTTTTGGTCAAAATTCATGTGGAAATGGGACCCTCAAATATGCCATATAGAAACAGGTCGAAATTTCCCAGCACCAGAAGACGGTCAAAAATCAACTGGTTTTCATAAGGAGTGGCTTTTTGTTCATGACTCGGCCTCTAGATCCCCCTATAACTCACTCAAAAATCAACTGCTTTTCTTCAGAAGTGTCTTTTTGTTCATGGCTTGGATTTTAGATCAATTCGGCATCTAAATCTGACAATATTATTTATGGTCAAAATTCATTTGAAAATGGGACCCTTAAATATCCCATATAGTCTCAGGTCGAAATTTCACCCCACCAGAACTCGTTCAAAAATCAACTGGTTTTCATAAGGAGTAGCTTTTTGTTCATGGCTTAACTTATAGATCAATTCGGTATCTTAATTTGGCAATATTATTTTTGGTCAAAATTCATGTGGAAATGGGACCCTCAAATATCCCATATAGTCACAGGTCGAAATTTCACCCCACCAGAACTCGTTCAAAAATCAACTGGTTTTCATAAGGAGTGGCTTTTTATTCATGGCTTAACTTATAGATCAATTCGGTATCTAAATTTGGCAATATTATTTTTGGTCAAAATTCATGTGGAAATGGGACCCTCAAATATGCCATATAGAAACAGGTCGAAATTTCCCAGCACCAGAAGACGGTCAAAAATCAACTGGTTTTCATAAGGAGTGGCTTTTTGTTCATGGCTTAACTTATAGATCAATTCGGTATCTAAATTTGGCAATATTATTTTTGGTCAAAATTCATGTGGAAATGGGACCCTCAAATATCCCATATAGTCACAGATCGAAATTTCACCCCACCAGAACTCGTTCAAAAATCAACTGGTTTTCATAAGGAGTGGCTTTTTATTCATGGCTTAACTTATAGATCAATTCGGTATCTAAATCTGGCAATATTATTTTTGGTCAAAATTCATGTGGAAATGGGACCCTCAAATATGCCATATAGAAACAGGTCGAAATTTCCCAGCACCAGAAGACGGTCAAAAATCAACTGGTTTTCATAAGGAGTGGCTTTTTATTCATGGCTTAACTTATAGATCAATTCGGTATCTAAATTTGGCAATATTATTTTTGGTCAAAATTCATGTGGAAATGGGACCCTCAATTATGCCATATAGAAACAGGTCGAAATTTCCCAGCACCAGAAGACGGTCAAAAATCAACTGGTTTTCATAAGGAGTGGCTTTTTGTTCATGGCTTAACTTATAGATCAATTCGGTATCTAAATTTGGCAATATTATTTTTGGTCAAAATTCATGTGGAAATGGGACCCTCAAATATCCCATATAGCCACCAGAACTCGTTCAAAAATCAACTGGTTTTCATAAGGAGTGGCTTTTTATTCATGGCTTAACTTATAGATCAATTCAGTATCTAAATTTGGCAATATTATTTTTGGTCAAAATTCATGTGGAAATGGGACCCTCAAATATCCCATATAGTCACAGGTCGAAATTTCACCCCACCAGAACTCGTTCAAAAATCAACTGGTTTTCATAAGGAGTGGCTTTTTATTCATGGCTTAACTTATAGATCAATTCGGTATCTAAATCTGGCAATATTATTTTTGGTCAAAATTCATGTGGAAATGGGACCCTCAAATATGCCATATAGAAACAGGTCGAAATTTCCCAGCACCAGAAGACGGTCAAAAATCAACCGCTTTTCTTAAGAAGTGTCTTTTTGTTCATGGCTTGGCTTTTAGATCAATTCGGCATCTAAATCTGACAATATTATTTTTGGTCAAAATTCATTTGAAAATGGGACCCTCAAATATCCAATATAGTCACAGGTCGAAATTTCACCCCACCAGAACTCGTTCAAAAATCAACTGGTTTTCATAAGGAGTGGCTTTTTGTTTATGGCTTAACTTATAGATCAATTCGGTATCTAAATCTGGCAATATTATTTTTGGTCAAAATTCATGTGAAAATGGGACCCTTAAATATCCCATATAGTCACAGGTCGAAATTTCACCCCACCAGAACTCGATCAAAAATCAACTGGTTTTCATAAGGAGTAGCTTTTTGTTCATTGCTTAACTTATAGATCAATTCGGTATCTAAATCTGGCAATATTATTTTTGGTCAAAATTCATGTGGAAATGGGACCCTCAAATATGCCATATAGAAACAGGTCGAAATTTCCCAGCACCAGAAGACGGTCAAAAATCAACTGGTTTTCATAAGGAGTGGCTTTTTGTTCATGACTCGGCCTCTAGATCCCCCTATAACTCACTCAAAAATCAATTGCTTTTCTTCAGAAGTGTCTTTTTGTTCATGGCTTGGATTTTAGATCAATTCGGCATCTAAATCTGACAATATTATTTATGGTCAAAATTCATTTGAAAATGGGACCCTTAAATATCCCATATAGTCTCAGGTCGAAATTTCACCCCACCAGAACTCGTTCAAAAATCAACTGGTTTTCATAAGGAGTAGCTTTTTGTTCATGGCTTAACTTATAGATCAATTCGGTATCTTAATTTGGCAATATTATTTTTGGTCAAAATTCATGTGGAAATGGGACCCTCAAATATCCCATATAGTCACAGGTCGAAATTTCACCCCACCAGAACTCGTTCAAAAATCAACTGGTTTTCATAAGGAGTGGCTTTTTATTCATGGCTTAACTTATAGATCAATTCGGTATCTAAATCTGGCAATATTATTTTTGGTCAAAATTCATGTGGAAATGGGACCCTCAAATATGCCATATAGCAACAGGTCGAAATTTCCCAGCACCAGAAGACGGTCAAAAATCAACTGGTTTTCATAAGGAGTGGCTTTTTATTCATGGCTTAACTTATAGATCAATTCGGTATCTAAATTTGGCAATATTATTTTTGGTCAAAATTCATGTGGAAATGGGACCCTCAAATATGCCATATAGAAACAGGTCGAAATTTCCCAGCACCAGAAGACGGTCAAAAATCAACCGCTTTTCTTAAGAAGTGTCTTTTTGTTCATGGCTTGGCTTTTAGATCAATTCGGCATCTAAATCTGACAATATTATTTTTGGTCAAAATTCATTTGAAAATGGGACCCTCAAATATCCCATAAAGTCACAGGTCGAAATTTCACCCCACCAGAACTCGTTCAAAAATCAACTGGTTTTCATAAGGAGTGGCTTTTTATTCATGGCTTAACTTATAGATCAATTCGGTATCTAAATTTGGCAATATTATTTTTGGTCAAAATTCATGTGGAAATGGGACCCTCAAATATCCCATATAGTCACAGGTCGAAATTTCACACCACCAGAACTCGTTCAAAAATCAACTGGTTTTCATAAGTAGTAGCTTTTTGTTCATGGCTTAACTTATAGATCAATTCGGTATCTAAATTTGGCAATATTATTTTTGGTCAAAATTCATGTGGAAATGGGACCCTCAAATATGCCATATAGAAACAGGTCGAAATTTCCCAGCACCAGAAGACGGTCAAAAATCAACTGGTTTTCATAAGGAGTGGCTTTTTTGTTCATGGCTTAACTTATAGATCAATTCGGTATCTAAATTTGGCAATATTATTTTTGGTCAAAATTCATGTGGAAATGGGACCCTCAAATATCCCATATAGTCACAGGTCGAAATTTCACCCCACCAGAACTCGTTCAAAAATCAACTGGTTTTCATAAGGAGTGGCTTTTTATTCATGGCTTAACTTATAGATCAATTCGGTATCTAAATCTGGCAATATTATTTTTGGTCAAAATTCATGTGGAAATGGGACCCTCAAATATGCCATATAGCAACAGGTCGAAATTTCCCAGCACCAGAAGACGGTCAAAAATCAACTGGTTTTCATAAGGAGTGGCTTTTTATTCATGGCTTAACTTATAGATCAATTCGGTATCTAAATTTGGCAATATTATTTTTGGTCAAAATTCATGTGGAAATGGGACCCTCAAATATGCCATATAGAAACAGGTCGAAATTTCCC
Organism: Drosophila littoralis; assembly: GCA_018903485.1. NCBI lineage: Eukaryota > Metazoa > Arthropoda > Insecta > Diptera > Drosophilidae > Drosophila > Drosophila littoralis. The sequence continues at coordinate 78,550 of JAEIGF010000270.1, read as the reverse complement.
AGCACCAGAAGACGGTCAAAAATCAACCGCTTTTCTTAAGAAGTGTCTTTTTGTTCATGGCTTGGCTTTTAGATCAATTCGGCATCTAAATCTGACAATATTATTTTTGGTCAAAATTCATTTGAAAATGGGACCCTCAAATATCCCATAAAGTCACAGGTCGAAATTTCACCCCACCAGAACTCGTTCAAAAATCAACTGGTTTTCATAAGGAGTGGCTTTTTATTCATGGCTTAACTTATAGATCAATTCGGTATCTAAATTTGGCAATATTATTTTTGGTCAAAATTCATGTGGAAATGGGACCCTCAAATATCCCATATAGTCACAGGTCGAAATTTCACCCCACCAGAACTCGTTCAAAAATCAACTGGTTTTCATAAGTAGTAGCTTTTTGTTCATGGCTTAACTTATAGATCAATTCGGTATCTAAATTTGGCAATATTATTTTTGGTCAAAATTCATGTGGAAATGGGACCCTCAAATATGCCATATAGAAACAGGTCGAAATTTCCCAGCACCAGAAGACGGTCAAAAATCAACTGGTTTTCATAAGGAGTGGCTTTTTGTTCATGGCTTAACTTATAGATCAATTCGGTATCTAAATTTGGCAATATTATTTTTGGTCAAAATTCATGTGGAAATGGGACCCTCAAATATCCCATATAGTCACAGGTCGAAATTTCACCCCACCAGAACTCGTTCAAAAATCAACTGGTTTTCATAAGGAGTGGCTTTTTATTCATGGCTTAACTTATAGATCAATTCGGTATCTAAATTTGGCAATATTATTTTTGGTCAAAATTCATGTGGAAATGGGACCCTCAAATATCCCATATAGTCACAGGTCGAAATTTCACCCCACCAGAACTCGTTCAAAAATCAACTGGTTTTCATAAGGAGTGGCTTTTTATTCATGGCTTAACTTATAGATCAATTCGGTATCTAAATCTGGCAATATTATTTTTGGTCAAAATTCATGTGGAAATGGGACCCTCAAATATGCCATATAGAAACAGGTCGAAATTTCCCAGCACCAAAAGACGGTCAAAAATCAACTGGTTTTCATAAGGAGTGGCTTTTTATTCATGGCTTAACTTATAGATCAATTCGGTATCTAAATTTGGCAATATTATTTTTGGTCAAAATTCATGTGGAAATGGGACCCTCAATTATGCCATATAGAAACAGGTCGAAATTTCCCAGCACCAGAAGACGGTCAAAAATCAACTGGTTTTCATAAGGAGTCCCTTTTTGTTCATGGCTTAACTTATAGATCAATTCGGTATCTAAATTTGGCAATATTATTTTTGGTCAAAATTCATGTGGAAATGGGACCCTCAAATATCCCATATAGCCACCAGAACTCGTTCAAAAATCAACTGGTTTTCATAAGGAGTGGCTTTTTATTCATGGCTTAACTTATAGATCAATTCGGTATCTAAATTTGGCAATATTATTTTTGGTCAAAATTCATGTGGAAATGGGACCCTCAAATATCCCATATAGTCACAGGTCGAAATTTCACCCCACCAGAACTCGTTCAAAAATCAACTGGTTTTCATAAGGAGTGGCTTTTTTATTCATGGCTTAACTTATAGATCAATTCGGTATCTAAATCTGGCAATATTATTTTTGGTCAAAATTCATGTGGAAATGGGACCCTCAAATATGCCATATAGAAACAGGTCGAAATTTCACCCCACCAGAACTCGTTCAAAAATCAACTGGTTTTCATAAGGAGTAGCTTTTTGTTCATGGCTTAACTTATAGATCAATTCGGTATCTTAATTTGGCAATATTATTTTTGGTCAAAATTCATGTGGAAATGGGACCCTCAAATATCCCATATAGTCACAGGTCGAAATTTCACCCCACCAGAACTCGTTCAAAAATCAACTGGTTTTCATAAGGAGTGGCTTTTTATTCATGGCTTAACTTATAGATCAATTCGGTATCTAAATTTGGCAATATTATTTTTGGTCAAAATTCATGTAAAAATGGGACTCTCAAATATGCCATATAGAAACAGGTCGAAATTTCCCAGCACCAGAAGACGGTCAAAAATCAACCGCTTTTCTTAAGAAGTGTCTTTTTGTTCATGGCTTGGCTTTTAGATCAATTCGGCATCTAAATCTGACAATATTATTTTTGGTCAAAATTCATTTGAAAATGGGACCCTCAAATAGCCCATAAAGTCACAGGTCGAAATTTCACCCCACCAGAACTCGTTCAAAAATCAACTGGTTTTCATAAGGAGTGGCTTTTTATTCATGGCTTAACTTATAGATCAATTCGGTATCTAAATCTGGCAATATTATTTTTGGTCAAAATTCATGTGGAAATGGGACCCTCAAATATGCCATATAGCAACAGGTCGAAATTTCCCAGCACCAGAAGACGGTCAAAAATCAACTGGTTTTCATAAGGAGTGGCTTTTTATTCATGGCTTAACTTATAGATCAATTCGGTATCTAAATCTGGCAATATTATTTTTGGTCAAAATTCATGTGGAAATGGGACCCTCAAATATGCCATATAGCAACAGGTCGAAATTTCCCAGCACCAGAAGACGGTCAAAAATCAACTGGTTTTCATAAGGAGTGGCTTTTTATTCATGGCTTAACTTATAGATCAATTCGGTATCTAAATTTGGCAATATTATTTTTGGTCAAAATTCATGTGGAAATGGGACCCTCAAATATGCCATATAGAAACAGGTCGAAATTTCCCAGCACCAGAAGACGGTCAAAAATCAACCGCTTTTCTTAAGAAGTGTCTTTTTGTTCATGGCTTGGCTTTTAGATCAATTCGGCATCTAAATCTGACAATATTATTTTTGGTCAAAATTCATTTGAAAATGGGACCCTCAAATATCCCATAAAGTCACAGGTCGAAATTTCACCCCACCAGAACTCGTTCAAAAATCAACTGGTTTTCATAAGGAGTGGCTTTTTATTCATGGCTTAACTTATAGATCAATTCGGTATCTAAATTTGGCAATATTATTTTTGGTCAAAATTCATGTGGAAATGGGACCCTCAAATATCCCATATAGTCACAGGTCGAAATTTCACCCCACCAGAACTCGTTCAAAAATCAACTGGTTTTCATAAGTAGTAGCTTTTTGTTCATGGCTTAACTTATAGATCAATTCGGTATCTAAATTTGGCAATATTATTTTTGGTCAAAATTCATGTGGAAATGGGACCCTCAAATATGCCATATAGAAACAGGTCGAAATTTCCCAGCACCAGAAGACGGTCAAAAATCAACTGGTTTTCATAAGGAGTGGCTTTTTGTTCATGGCTTAACTTATAGATCAATTCGGTATCTAAATTTGGCAATATTATTTTTGGTCAAAATTCATGTGGAAATGGGACCCTCAAATATCCCATATAGTCACAGGTCGAAATTTCACCCCACCAGAACTCGTTCAAAAATCAACTGGTTTTCATAAGGAGTGGCTTTTTATTCATGGCTTAACTTATAGATCAATTCGGTATCTAAATTTGGCAATATTATTTTTGGTCAAAATTCATGTTGAAATGGGACCCTCAAATATCCCATATAGTCACAGGTCGAAATTTCACCCCACCAGAACTCGTTCAAAAATCAACTGGTTTTCATAAGGAGTGGCTTTTTATTCATGGCTTAACTTATAGATCAATTCGGTATCTAAATCTGGCAATATTTTTTTTGGTCAAAATTCATGTGGAAATGGGACCCTCAAATATGCCATATAGAAACAGGTCGAAATTTCCCAGCACCAAAAGACGGTCAAAAATCAACTGGTTTTCATAAGGAGTGGCTTTTTATTCATGGCTTAACTTATAGATCAATTCGGTATCTAAATTTGGCAATATTATTTTTGGTCAAAATTCATGTGGAAATGGGACCCTCAATTATGCCATATAGAAACAGGTCGAAATTTCCCAGCACCAGAAGACGGTCAAAAATCAACTGGTTTTCATAAGGAGTGGCTTTTTGTTCATGGCTTAACTTATAGATCAATTCGGTATCTAAATTTGGCAATATTATTTTTGGTCAAAATTCATGTGGAAATGGGACCCTCAAATATCCCATATAGCCACCAGAACTCGTTCAAAAATCAACTGGTTTTCATAAGGAGTGGCTTTTTATTCATGGCTTAACTTATAGATCAATTCGGTATCTAAATTTGGCAATATTATTTTTGGTCAAAATTCATGTGGAAATGGGACCCTCAAATATCCCACATAGTCACAGGTCGAAATTTCACCCCACCAGAACTCGTTCAAAAATCAACTGGTTTTCATAAGGAGTTGCTTTTTATTCATGGCTTAACTTATAGATCAATTCGGTATCTAAATCTGGCAATATTATTTTTGGTCAAAATTCATGTGGAAATGGGACCCTCAAATATGCCATATAGAAACAGGTCGAAATTTCACCCCACCAGAACTCGTTCAAAAATCAACTGGTTTTCATAAGGAGTAGCTTTTTGTTCATGGCTTAACTTATAGATCAATTCGGTATCTTAATTTGGCAATATTATTTTTGGTCAAAATTCATGTGGAAATGGGACCCTCAAATATCCCATATAGTCACAGGTCGAAATTTCACCCCACCAGAACTCGTTCAAAAATCAACTGGTTTTCATAAGGAGTGGCTTTTTAATCATGGCTTAACTTATAGATCAATTCGGTATCTAAATTTGGCAATATTATTTTTGGTCAAAATTCATGTAAAAATGGGACTCTCAAATATGCCATATAGAAACAGGTCGAAATTTCCCAGCACCAGAAGACGGTCAAAAATCAACCGCTTTTCTTAAGAAGTGTCTTTTTGTTCATGGCTTGGCTTTTAGATCAATTCGGCATCTAAATCTGACAATATTATTTTTGGTCAAAATTCATTTGAAAATGGGACCCTCAAATATCCAATATAGTCACAGGTCGAAATTTCACCCCACCAGAACTCGTTCAAAAATCAACTGGTTTTCATAAGGAGTGGCTTTTTGTTTATGGCTTAACTTATAGATCAATTCGGTATCTAAATCTGGCAATATTATTTTTGGTCAAAATTCATGTGAAAATGGGACCCTTAAATATCCCATATAGTCACAGGTCGAAATTTCACCCCACCAGAACTCGATCAAAAATCAACTGGTTTTCATAAGGAGTAGCTTTTTGTTCATTGCTTAACTTATAGATCAATTCGGTATCTAAATTTGGCAATATTATTTTTGGTCAAAATTCATGTGGAAATGGGACCCTCAAATATGCCATATAGAAACAGGTCGAAATTTCCCAGCACCAGAAGACGGTCAAAAATCAACTGGTTTTCATAAGGAGTGGCTTTTTGTTCATGACTCGGCCTCTAGATCCCCCTATAACTCACTCAAAATCAACTGCTTTTCTTCAGAAGAGTCTTTTTGTTCATGGCTTGGATTTTAGATCAATTCGGCATCTAAATCTGACAATATTATTTATGGTCAAAATTCATTTGAAAATGGGACCCTTAAATATCCCATATAGTCTCAGGTCGAAATTTCACCCCACCAGAACTCGTTCAAAAATCAACTGGTTTTCATAAGGAGTAGCTTTTTGTTCATGGCTTAACTTATAGATCAATTCGCTATCTAAATCTGGCAATATTATTTTTGGTCAAAATTCATGTGAAAATGGGACCCTTAAATATCCCATATAGAAACAGGTCGAAATTTCCCAGCACCAGAAGACGGTCAAAAATCAACCGCTTTTCTTAAGAAGTGTCTTTTTGTTCATGGCTTGGCTTTTAGATCAATTCGGCATCTAAATCTGACAATATTATTTTTGGTCAAAATTCATTTGAAAATGGGACCCTCAAATATCCCATATAGTCACAGGTCGAAATTTCACCCCACCAGAACTCGTTCAAAAATTAACTGGTTTTCAAAGGTGTGGTTTTTTGTTCATGGCTTAACTTATAGATCAATTCGGTATCTAAATCTGGCAATATTATTTTTGGTCAAAATTCATGTGAAAATGGGACCCTTAAATATCCCATATAGTCACAGGTCGAAATTTCACCCCACCAGAACTCGCTCAAAAATCAACTGCTTTTCTTCAGAAGTGTCTTTTTGTTCATGGCTTGGCTTTTAGATCAATTCGGCATCTAAATCTGACAATATTATTTTTGGTCAAAATTCATGTGGAAATGGGACCCTCAAATATCCCATATAGTCACAGGTCGAAATTTCACCCCACCAGAACTCGTTCAAAAATTAACTGGTTTTCATAAGGTGTGGTTTTTTGTTCATGGCTTAACTTATAGATCAATTCGGTATCTAAATCTGGCAATATTATTTTTGGTCAAAATTCATGTGGAAATGGGACCCTCAAATATGCCATATAGAAACAGGTCGAAATTTCCCAGCACCAGAAGACGGTCAAAAATCAACTGGTTTTCATAAGGAGTGGCTTTTTATTCATGGCTTAACTTATAGATCAATTCGGTATCTAAATTTGGCAATATTATTTTTGGTCAAAATTCATGTGGAAATGGGACCCTCAAATATGCCATATAGAAACAGGTCGAAATTTCCCAGCACCAGAAGACGGTCAAAAATCAACCGCTTTTCTTAAGAAGTGTCTTTTTGTTCATGGCTTGGCCTTTAGATCAATTCGGCATCTAAATCTGACAATATTATTTTTGGTCAAAATTCATTTGAAAATGGGACCCTCAAATATCCCATATAGTCACAGGTCGAAATTTCACCCCACCAAAACTCGTTCAAAAATTAACTGGTTTTCATAAGGTGTGGTTTTTTGTTCATGGCTTAACTTATAGATCAATTCGGTATCTAAATCTGGCAATATTATTTTTGGTCAAAATTCATGTGAAAATGGGACCCTCAAATATCCCATATAGTCACAGGTCGAAATTTCACCCCACCAGAACTCGTTCAAAAATCAACTGGTTTTCATAAGTAGTAGCTTTTTGTTCATGGCTTAACTTATAGATCAATTCGGTATCTAAATTTGGCAATATTATTTTTGGTCAAAATTCATGTGGAAATGGGACCCTCAAATATGCCATATAGAAACAGGTCGAAATTTCCCAGCACCAGAAGACGGTCAAAAATCAGCTGGTTTTCATAAGGAGTGGCTTTTTGTTCATGACTCGGCCTCTAGATCCCCCTATAACTCGCTCAAAAATCAACTGCTTTTCTTCAGAAGTGTCTTTTTGTTCATGGCTTGGATTTTAGATCAATTCGGCATCTAAATCTGACAATATTATTTATGGTCAAAATTCATTTGAAAATGGGACCCTCAAATATCCCATATAGTCACAGGTCGAAATTTCACCCCACCAGAACTCGTTCAAAAATCAACTGGTTTTCATAAGGAGTGGCTTTTTATTCATGGCTTAACTTATAGATCAATTCGGTATCTAAATTTGGCAATATTATTTTTGGTCAAAATTCATGTGGAAATGGGACCCTCAAATATCCCATATAGTCACAGGTCGAAATTTCACCCCACCAGAACTCGTTCAAAAATCAACTGGTTTTCATAAGGAGTGGCTTTTTATTCATGACTTAACTTATAGATCAATTCGGTATCTAAATTTGGCAAAATTATTTTTGGTCAAAATTCATGTGGAAATGGGACCCTCAAATATGCCATATAGAAACAGGTCGAAATTTCACCCCACCAGAACTCGTTCAAAAATCAACTGGTTTTCATAAGGAGTAGCTTTTTGTTCATGGCTTAACTTATAGATCAATTCGGTATCTTAATTTGGCAATATTATTTTTGGTCAAAATTCATGTGGAAATGGGACCCTCAAATATCCCATATAGTCACAGGTCGAAATTTCACCCCACCAGAACTCGTTCAAAAATCAACTGGTTTTCATAAGGAGTGGCTTTTTATTCATGGCTTAACTTATAGATCAATTCGGTATCTAAATTTGGCAATATTATTTTTGGTCAAAATTCATGTAAAAATGGGACTCTCAAATATGCCATATAGAAACAGGTCGAAATTTCCCAGCACCAGAAGACGGTCAAAAATCAACCGCTTTTCTTAAGAAGTGTCTTTTTGTTCATGGCTTGGCTTTTAGATCAATTCGGCATCTAAATCTGACAATATTATTTTTGGTCAAAATTCATTTGAAAATGGGACCCTCAAATATCCAATATAGTCACAGGTCGAAATTTCACCCCACCAGAACTCGTTCAAAAATCAACTGGTTTTCATAAGGAGTGGCTTTTTGTTTATGGCTTAACTTATAGATCAATTCGGTATCTAAATCTGGCAATATTATTTTTGGTCAAAATTCATGTGAAAATGGGACCCTTAAATATCCCATATAGTCACAGGTCGAAATTTCACCCCACCAGAACTCGATCAAAAATCAACTGATTTTCATAAGGAGTAGCTTTTTGTTCATTGTTTAACTTATAGATCAATTCGGTATCTAAATTTGGCAATATTATTTTTGGTCAAAATTCATGTGGAAATGGGACCCTCAAATATGCCATATAGAAACAGGTCGAAATTTCCCAGCACCAGAAGACGGTCAAAAATCAACCGCTTTTCTTAAGAAGTGTCTTTTTGTTCATGGCTTGGCTTTTAGATCAATTCGGCATCTAAATCTGACAATATTATTTTTGGTCAAAATTCATTTGAAAATGGGACCCTCAAATATCCCATATAGTCACAGGTCGAAATTTCACCCCACCAGAACTCGTTCAAAAATTAACTGGTTTTCATAAGGTGTGGTTTTTTGTTCATGGCTTAACTTATAGATCAATTCGGTATCTAAATCTGGCAATATTATTTTTGGTCAAAATTCGTGTGGAAATGGAACCCTCAAATATCCCATATAGTCACAGGTCGAAATTTCACCCCACCAGAACTCGTTCAAAAATCAACTGGTTTTCATAAGTAGTAGCTTTTTGTTCATGGCTTAACTTATAGATCAATTCGGTATCTAAATTTGGCAATATTATTTTTGGTCAAAATTCATGTGGAAATGGGACCCTCAAATATGCCATATAGAAACAGGTCGAAATTTCCCAGCACCAGAAGACGGTCAAAAATCAACTGCATTTCATAAGGAGTGGCTTTTTGTTCATGACTCGGCCTCTAGATCCCCCTATAACTCGCTCAAAAATCAACTGCTTTTCTTCAGAAGTGTCTTTTTGTTCATGGCTTGGCTTTTAGATCAATTCGGCATCTAAATCTGACAATATTATTTTTGGTCAAAATTCATGTGGAAATGGGACCCTCAAATATCCCATATAGTCACAGGTCGAAATTTCACCCCACCAGAACTCGTTCAAAAATTAACTGGTTTTCATAAGGTGTGGTTTTTTGTTCATGGCTTAACTTATAGATCAATTCGGTATCTAAATCTGGCAATATTATTTTTGGTCAAAATTCATGTGGAAATGGGACCCTCAAATATGCCATATAGAAACAGGTCGAAATTTCCCAGCACCAGAAGACGGTCAAAAATCAACTGGTTTTCATAAGGAGTGGCTTTTTATTCATGGCTTAACTTATAGATCAATTCGGTATCTAAATTTGGCAATATTATTTTTGGTCAAAATTCATGTGGAAATGGGACCCTCAAATATGCCATATAGAAACAGGTCGAAATTTCCCAGCACCAGAAGACGGTCAAAAATCAACCGCTTTTCTTAAGAAGTGTCTTTTTGTTCATGGCTTGGCTTTTAGATCAATTCGGCATCTAAATCTGACAATATTATTTTTGGTCAAAATTCATTTGAAAATGGGACCCTCAAATATCCCATATAGTCACAGGTCGAAATTTCACCCCACCAAAACTCGTTCAAAAATTAACTGGTTTTCATAAGGTGTGGTTTTTTGTTCATGGCTTAACTTATAGATCAATTCGGTATCTAAATCTGGCAATATTATTTTTGGTCAAAATTCATGTGAAAATGGGACCCTCAAATATCCCATATAGTCACAGGTCGAAATTTCACCCCACCAGAACTCGTTCAAAAATCAACTGGTTTTCATAAGTAGTAGCTTTTTGTTCATGGCTTAAATTATAGATCAATTCGGTATCTAAATTTGGCAATATTATTTTTGGTCAAAATTCATGTGGAAATGGGACCCTCAAATATGACATATAGAAACAGGTCGAAATTTCCCAGCACCAGAAGACGGTCAAAAATCAGCTGGTTTTCATAAGGAGTAGCTTTTTGTTCATGACTCGGCCTCTAGATCCCCCTATAACTCGCTTAAAAATCAACTGCTTTTCTTCAGAAGTGTCTTTTTGTTCATGGCTTGGATTTTAGATCAATTCGGCATCTAAATCTGACAATATTATTTTTGGTCAAAATTCATGTGGAAATGGGACCCTCAAATATCCCATATAGTCACAGGTCGAAATTTCACCCCACCAGAACTCGTTCAAAAATTAACTGGTTTTCATAAGGTGTGGTTTTTTGTTCATGGCTTAACTTATAGATCAATTCGGTATCTAAATCTGGCAATATTATTTTTGGTCAAAATTCATGTGGAAATGGGACCCTCAAATATGCCATATAGAAACAGGTCGAAATTTCCCAGCACCAGAAGACGGTCAAAAATCAACTGGTTTTCATAAGGAGTGGCTTTTTATTCATGGCTTAACTTATAGATCAATTCGGTATCTAAATCTGGCAATATTATTTTTGGTCAAAATTCATGTGAAAATGGGACCCTTAAATATCCCATATAGTCACAGGTCGAAATTTCACCCCACCAGAACTCTATCAAAAATCAACTGATTTTCATAAGGAGTAGCTTTTTGTTCATTGTTTAACTTATAGATCAATTCGGTATCTAAATTTGGCAATATTATTTTTGGTCAAAATTCATGTGGAAATGGGACCCTCAAATATGCCATATAGAAACAGGTCGAAATTTCCCAGCACCAGAAGACGGTCAAAAATCAACCGCTTTTCTTAAGAAGTGTCTTTTGTTCATGGCTTGGCTTTTAGATCAATTCGGCATCTAAATCTGACAATATTATTTTTGGTCAAAATTCATTTGAAAATGGGACCCTCAAATATCCCATATAGTCACAGGTCGAAATTTCACCCCACCAGAACTCGTTCAAAAATTAACTGGTTTTCATAAGGTGTGGTTTTTTGTTCATGGCTTAACTTATAGATCAATTCGGTATCTAAATCTGGCAATATTATTTTTGGTCAAAATTCGTGTGGAAATGGAACCCTCAAATATCCCATATAGTCACAGGTCGAAATTTCACCCCACCAGAACTCGTTCAAAAATCAACTGGTTTTCATAAGTAGTAGCTTTTTGTTCATGGCTTAACTTATAGATCAATTCGGTATCTAAATTTGGCAATATTATTTTTGGTCAAAATTCATGTGGAAATGGGACCCTCAAATATGCCATATAGAAACAGGTCGAAATTTTCCAGCACCAGAAGACGGTCAAAAATCAACTGCATTTCATAAGGAGTGGCTTTTTGTTCATGACTCGGCCTCTAGATCCCCCTATAACTCGCTCAAAAATCAACTGCTTTTCTTCAGAAGTGTCTTTTGTTCATGGCTTGGCTTTTAGATCAATTCGGCATCTAAATCTGACAATATTATTTTTGGTCAAAATTCATGTGGAAATGGGACCCTCAAATATCCCATATAGTCACAGGTCGAAATTTCACCCCACCAGAACTCGTTCAAAAATTAACTGGTTTTCATAAGGTGTGGTTTTTTGTTCATGGCTTAACTTATAGATCAATTCGGTATCTAAATCTGGCAATATTATTTTTGGTCAAAATTCATGTGGAAATGGGACCCTCAAATATGCCATATAGAAACAGGTCGAAATTTCCCAGCACCAGAAGACGGTCAAAAATCAACTGGTTTTCATAAGGAGTGGCTTTTTATTCATGGCTTAACTTATAGATCAATTCGGTATCTAAATCTGGCAATATTATTTTTGGTCAAAATTCATGTGGAAATGGGACCCTCAAATATGCCATATAGAAACAGGTCGAAATTTCCCAGCACCAGAAGACGGTCAAAAATCAACCGCTTTTCTTAAGAAGTGTCTTTTTGTTCATGGCTTGGCTTTTAGATCAATTCGGCATCTAAATCTGACAATATTATTTTTGGTCAAAATTCATTTGAAAATGGGACCCTCAAATATCCCATATAGTCACAGGTCGAAATTTCACCCCACCAAAACTCGTTCAAAAATTAACTGGTTTTCATAAGGTGTGGTTTTTTGTTCATGGCTTAACTTATAGATCAATTCGGTATCTAAATCTGGCAATATTATTTTTGGTCAAAATTCATGTGAAAATGGGACCCTCAAATATCCCATATAGTCACAGGTCGAAATTTCACCCCACCAGAACTCGTTCAAAAATCAACTGGTTTTCATAAGTAGTAGCTTTTTGTTCATGGCTTAACTTATAGATCAATTCGGTATCTAAATTTGGCAATATTATTTTTGGTCAAAATTCATGTGGAAATGGGACCCTCAAATATGCCATATAGAAACAGGTCGAAATTTCCCAGCACCAGAAGACGGTCAAAAATCAGCTGGTTTTCATAAGGAGTAGCTTTTTGTTCATGACTCGGCCTCTAGATCCCCCTATAACTCGCTCAAAAATCAACTGCTTTTCTTCAGAAGTGTCTTTTTGTTCATGGCTTGGATTTTAGATCAATTCGGCATCTAAATCTGACAATATTATTTATGGTCAAAATTCATTTGATAATGGGACCCTCAAATATCCCATATAGTCACAGGTCGAAATTTCACCCCACCAGAACTCGTTCAAAAATCAACTGGTTTTCATAAGGAGTGGCTTTTTATTCATGGCTTAACTTATAGATCAATTCGGTATCTAAATTTGGCAATATTATTTTTGGTCAAAATTCATGTGGAAATGGGACCCTCAAATATCCCATATAGTCACAGGTCGAAATTTCCCAGCACCAGAAGACGGTCAAAAATCAACTGGTTTTCATAAGGAGTGGCTTTTTATTCATGGCTTAACTTATAGATCAATTCGGTATCTAAATTTGGCAATATTATTTTTGGTCAAAATTCATGTGGAAATGGGACCCTCAAATATGCCATATAGAAACAGGTCGAAATTTCACCCCACCAGAACTCGTTCAAAAATCAACTGGTTTTCATAAGGAGTAGCTTTTTGTTCATGGCTTAACTTATAGATCAATTCGGTATCTTAATTTGGCAATATTATTTTTGGTCAAAATTCATGTGGAAATGGGACCCTCAAATATCCCATATAGTCACAGGTCGAAATTTCACCCCACCAGAACTCGTTCAAAAATCAACTGGTTTTCATAAGGAGTGGCTTTTTATTCATGGCTTAACTTATAGATCAATTCGGTATCTAAATTTGGCAATATTATTTTTGGTCAAAATTCATGTGGAAATGGGACCCTCAAATATGCCATATAGAAACAGGTCGAAATTTCCCAGCACCAGAAGACGGTCAAAAATCAACCGCTTTTCTTAAGAAGTGTCTTTTTGTTCATGGCTTGGCTTTTAGATCAATTCGGCATCTAAATCTGACAATATTATTTTTGGTCAAAATTCATTTGAAAATGGGACCCTCAAATATCCAATATAGTCACAGGTCGAAATTTCACCCCACCAGAACTCGTTCAAAAATCAACTGGTTTTCATAAGGAGTGGCTTTTTGTTCATGGCTTAACTTATAGATCAATTCGGTATCTAAATTTGGCAATATTATTTTTGGTCAAAATTCATGTGGAAATGGGACCCTCAAATATGCCATATAGAAACAGGTCGAAATTTCCCAGCACCAGAAGACGGTCAAAAATCAACTGGTTTTCATAAGGAGTAGCTTTTTGTTCATTGCTTAACTTATAGATCAATTCGGTATCTAAATTTGGCAATATTATTTTTTGTCAAAATTCAAGTGGAAATGGGACCCTCAAATATGCCATATAGAAACAGGTCGAAATTTCCCAGCACCAGAAGACGGTCAAAAATCAACTGGTTTTCATAAGGAGTGGCTTTTTGTTCATGACTCGGCCTCTAGATCCCCCTATAACTCACTCAAAAATCAACTGCTTTTCTTCAGAAGTGTCTTTTTGTTCATGGCTTGGATTTTAGATCAATTCGGCATCTAAATCTGACAATATTATTTATGGTCAAAATTCATTTGAAAATGGGACCCTCAAATATCCCATATAGTCACAGGTCGAAATTTCACCCCACCAGAACTCGTTCAAAAATCAACTGGTTTTCATAAGGAGTGGCTTTTTATTCATGGCTTAACTTATAGATCAATTCGGTATCTAAATTTGGCAATATTATTTTTGGTCAAAATTCATGTGGAAATGGGACCCTCAAATATCCCATTTAGTCACAGGTCGAAATTTCACCCCACCAGAACTCGTTCAAAAATCAACTGGTTTTCATAAGGAGTGGCTTTTTATTCATGGCTTAACTCATAGATCAATTCGGTATCTAAATTTGGCAATATTATTTTTGGTCAAAATTCATGTGGAAATGGGACCCTCAAATATGCCATATAGAAACAGGTCGAAATTTCACCCCACCAGAACTCGTTCAAAAATCAACTGGTTTTCATAAGGAGTAGCTTTTTGTTCATGGCTTAACTTATAGATCAATTCGGTATCTTAATTTGGCAATATTATTTTTGGTCAAAATTCATGTGGAAATGGGACCCTCAAATATCCCATATAGTCACAGGTCGAAATTTCACCCCACCAGAACTCGTTCAAAAATCAACTGGTTTTCATAAGGAGTGGCTTTTTATTCATGGCTTAACTTATAGATCAATTCGGTATCTAAATTTGGCAATATTATTTTTGGTCAAAATTCATGTGGAAATGGGACCCTCAAATATGCCATATAGAAACAGGTCGAAATTTCACATCACCAGAACTCGATCAAAAATCAACTGGTTTTCATAAGGAGTAGCTTTTTGTTCATTGCTTAACTTATAGATCAATTCGGTATCTAAATTTGGCAATATTATTTTTTGTCAAAATTCATGTGGAAATGGGACCCTCAAATATCCCATATAGTCACAGGTCGAAATTTCACCCCACCAGAACTCGTTCAAAAATCAACTGGTTTTCATAAGGAGTGGCTTTTTATTCATGGCTTAACTTATAGATCAATTCGGTATCTAAATTTGGCAATATTATATTTGGTCAAAATTCATGTGGAAATGGGACCCTCAAATATGCCATATAGAAACAGGTCGAAATTTCCTAGCACCAGAAGACGGTCAAAAATCAACCGCTTTTCTTAAGAAGTGTCTTTTTGTTCATGGCTTGGCTTTTAGATCAATTCGGCATCTAAATCTGACAATATTATTTTTGGTCAAAATTCATTTGAAAATGGGACCCTCAAATATCCCATATAGTCACAGGTCGAAATTTCACCCCACCAGAACTCGTTCAAAAATCAACTGGTTTTCATAAGGTGTGGCTTTTTGTTCATGGCTTAACTTATAGATCAATTCGGTATCTAAATTTGGCAATATTATTTTTGGTCAAAATTCATGTGGAAATGGGACCCTCAAATATCCCATATAGTCACAGGTCGAAATTTCACCACACCAGAACTCGTTCAAAAATCAACTGGTTTTCATAAGGAGTGGCTTTTTATTCATGGCTTAACTTATAGATCAATTCGGTATCTAAATTTGGCAATATTATTTTGGGTCAAAATTCATGTGGAAATGGGACCCTCAAATATGCCATATAGAAACAGGTCGAAATTTCACCCCACCAGAACTCGTTCAAAAATCAACTGGTTTTCATAAGGAGTGGCTTTTTATTCATGGCTTAACTTATAGATCAATTCGGTATCTAAATTTGGCAATATTATTTTTGGTCAAAATTCATGTGGAAATGGGACCCTCAAATATGCCATATAGAAACAGGTCGAAATTTCACATCACCAGAACTCGATCAAAAATCAACTGGTTTTCATAAGGAGTAGCTTTTTGTTCATTGCTTAACTTATAGATCAATTCGGTATCTAAATTTGGCAATATTATTTTTTGTCAAAATTCATGTGGAAATGGGACCCTCAAATATCCCATATAGTCACAGGTCGAAATTTCACCCCACCAGAACTCGTTCAAAAATCAACTGGTTTTCATAAGGAGTGGCTTTTTATTCATGGCTTAACTTATAGATCAATTCGGTATCTAAATTTGGCAATATTATATTTGGTCAAAATTCATGTGGAAATGGGACCCTCAAATATGCCATATAGAAACAGGTCGAAATTTCCTAGCACCAGAAGACGGTCAAAAATCAACCGCTTTTCTTAAGAAGTGTCTTTTTGTTCATGGCTTGGCTTTTAGATCAATTCGGCATCTAAATCTGACAATATTATTTTTGGTCAAAATTCATTTGAAAATGGGACCCTCAAATATCCCATATAGTCACAGGTCGAAATTTCACCCCACCAGAACTCGTTCAAAAATCAACTGGTTTTCATAAGGAGTGGCTTTTTATTCATGGCTTAACTTATAGATCAATTCGGTATCTAAATTTGGCAATATTATTTTTGGTCAAAATTCATGTAGAAATGGGACCCTCAAATATGCCATATAGAAACAGGTCGAAATTTCCCAGCACCAGAAGACGGTCAAAAATCAAGCGCTTTTCTTAAGAAGTGTCTTTTTGTTCATGGCTTGGCTTTTAGATCAATTCGGCATCTAAATCTGACAATATTATTTTTGGTCAAAATTCATTTGAAAATGGGACCCTCAAATATCCCATATAGTCACAGGTCGAAATTTCACCACACCAGAGCTCGTTCAAAAATCAACTGGTTTTCATAAGGAGTGGCTTTTTATTCATGGCTTAACTTATAGATCTATTCGGTATCTAAATTTGGCAATATTATTTTGGGTCAAAATTCATGTGGAAATGGGACCCTCAAATATGCCATATAGAAACAGGTCGAAATTTCCCAGCACCAGAAGACTGTCAAAAATCAACCGCTTTTCTTAAGAAGTGTCTTTTTGTTCATAGCTTGGCTTTTAGATCAATTCGGCATCTAAATCTGACAATATTATTTTTGGTCAAAATTCATGTGAAAATGGGACCCTCAAATATCCCATATAGTCACAGGTCGAAATTTCACACCACCAGAACTCGGTCAAAAATCAACTGCTTTTCATAAGGTGTGGCTTTTTGTTCATGACTCGGCCTCTAGATCACCCCCATAACTCGCTCAAAAATCAACTGGTTTTCATAAGTAGTGGCTTTCTGTTCATGGTTCGGCCTCTAGATCAATTCGGCATCTAAATCTGGCAACATCATTTTTGGTCAAAATTCATGTGAAAATGGGACCGTCAAATATCCCATATAGTCACAGGTCAAAATTTCCCAGTCCCAGAAGTCGGAAAAAATCAACTGATTTTCGTTAGGAGTGAATTTTTGTTCATGACTCGGCCTCTAGATCCCTCTATAACTCGCTCAAAAATCAACTGGTTTTCATAAGTAGTGGCTTTCTGTTCATGGTTCGGCCTCTAGATCAATTCGTTATCTAAATCTGACAATATTATTTTTGGTCAAAATTCATGTGAAAATGATACCCCCAAATATCCCATATGGTCACAGGTCGAAATTTCACACCACCACAACTCGGTCAAAAATCAACTGCTTTTCATAAGGAGGGGCTGTCTGTTCATGGTTCGGCCTATAGATCAATTCGGCATCTAAATCTGGCAACCTTATTTTTGGTCAAAATTCATGTGAAAATGGGACCATCAAATATCCAATATAGTCACAGGTCGAAATTTCCCAGCCCCAGAAGTCGGTCAAAAATCAACTGATTTTCATTAGGAGTGAATTTTTGTTCATGACTCGGCCTCTAGATCACCCCCATAACTCGCTCAAAAATCAACTGGTTTTCATAAGTAGTTTCTTTCTATTCATGGTTCGGCCTCTAGATCAATTCGGCATCTTAATCTGGCAACATATCTGGCAACATAATTTTTGGTTAAAAATCATGTGAAAATGGGACCCTCAAATATCCCATATAGTCACAGATCGAAATTTCACCCCACCAGAACTCGTTCAAAAATCAACTGGTTTTCATAAGGAGTCGCTTTTTGTTCATGGCTTAACTTATAGATCAATTCGGTATCTAAATCTGGCAATATTATTTTTGGTCAAAATTCATGTGAAAATGGGACCCTCAAATATCCCATATAGTCTCAGGTCGAAATTTAACCCCACCAGAACTCGTTCAAAAATCAATTGGTTTTCATAAGTAGTTGCTTTCTGTTCATGGTTCGCTCAAAAATCAACTGGTTTTCATAAGTAGTGGTTTTCTGTTCATGGTTCGGCCTCTAGATCAATTCGTTATCTAAATCTGGCAACATAATTTTTGGTCAAAATTCATGTGAAAATGGGACCCTCAAATATCCCATATAGCCACAGGTCGAAAATTCCCAGCACCAGAAGACGGTCAAAAATCAACCGCTTTTCTTAAGGAGTGTCTTTTTGTTTATGGCTTGGCTTTTAGATCAATTCGGCATATAAATCTGACAATATTATTTTTAGTCAAAATTCATGTGAAAATGGGACCCTCAAATATGCCATGTAGAAACAGGTCGAAATTTCCCAGCACCAGAAGACAGTCAAAAATCAACCGCTTTTCATAAATAGTGGCTTTTTGTTCATGGCTTGGCTTTTAGATCAATTCGGCATCTAAATCTGACAATATTATTTTTGGTCAAAATTCATGTGAAAATGGGACCCTCAAATATCCCATATAGCCACAGGTCGAAAATTCCCAGCACCAGAAGACGGTCAAAAATCAACCGCTTTTCTTAAGGAGTGTCTTTTTGTTTATGGCTTGGCTTTTAGATCAATTCGGCATATAAATCTGACAATATTATTTTTGGTCAAAATTCATGTGAAAATGGGACCCTCAAATATGCCATGTAGAAACAGGTCGAAATTTCCCAGCACCAGAAGACAGTCAAAAATCAACCGCTTTTCATAAATAGTGGCTTTTTGTTCATGGCTTGACCTTTATATCCATTCGGCATCTAAATCTGGCAACATCATTTTTGGTCAAAGTTTATTTGAAAATGGGACCCTCAAATATCCCATATAGACACAGGTCGAAATTTCCCAGCACCAGAACTCGTTCAAAAATCAACCGATTTTCTTAAGGAGTATCTCTTTGTTTATGGCTTGGCTTTTAGATCAATTCGGCATCCAAATCTGACAATATTATTTTTGGTCAAAATTCATGTGAAAATGGGACCCTCAAATATCCAATATAGTCACAGGTCGAAATTTCACACCACCAGAACTCGGTCAAAAATCAACTGCATTTCATAAGGTGTGGCTTTTTGTTCATGACTCGGCCTCTAGATCACCCAAATAACTCGCTCAAAAATCAACTGGTTTTCATAAGTAGTGGCTTTCTGTTAATGGATCGGCCTCTAGATCAATTCGTTATCTAAATCTGGCAACATAATTTTTGGTCAAAATTCATGTGAAAATGGGACCCTCAAATATCCCATATAGTCACAGGTCGAAATTTCACAGCACCAGAAGACGGTCACAAATCAACCGCTTTTCTTAAAGAGTGTCTTTTTGTTTATGGCTTGGCTTTTAGATCAATTCGGCATCTAAATCTGACGATATTATTTTTGGTCAAAATTCATGTGAAAATGGGACCCTCAAATATCCAATATAGACACAGGTCGAAATTTCACACCACCATAACTCGCTCAAAAATCAACTGGTTTTCATAAGTAGTGGCTTTCTGTTAATGGATCGGCCTCTAGATCAATTCGTTATTTAAATCTGGCAACATAATTTTTGGTCAAAATTCATGTGAAAATGGGACCCTCAAATATCCCATATAGTCACAGGTCGAAATTTCACAGCACCAGAAGACGGTCAAAAATCAACCGATTTTCTTAAGGAGTATCTCTTTGTTTATGGCTTGGCTTTTAGATCAATTCGGCATCTAAATCTGACAATATTATTTTTGGTCAAAATTCATGTGAAAATGGGACCCTCAAATATCCCATATAGCCACAGGTCGAAATTTCACCCCACCAGAACTCGTTCAAAAATCAACTGGTTTTCATAAGGAGTGACTTTTTGTTCATGGCTTGGCCTTTATATCCATTCGGCATCTAAATCTGGCAACATCATTTTTGGTCAAAGTGTATTTGAAAATGGGACCCTCAAATATCCCATATAGACACAGGTCGAAATTTCCCAGCACCAGAACTCGTTCAAAAATCAACCGATTTTCTTAAGGAGTATCTCTTTGTTTATGGCTTGGCTTTTAGATCAATTCGGCATCTAAATCTGACAATATTATTTTTGGTCAAAATTCATGTGAAAATGGGACCCTCAAATATCCCATATAGTCACAGGTCGAAATTTCACCCCACCAGAACTCGTTCAAAAATCAATTGGTTTTCATAAGTAGTGGCTTTCTGTTCATGGTTCGGCCTCTAGATCAATTCGGCATCTAAATCTGGCAACATAATTTTTGGGTCAAAATTCATGTGAAAATGGGACCCTCAAATATCCCATATAGTCACAGGTCGAAATTTCACCCCACCAGAACTTGTTCAAAAATCAACTGGTTTTCATAAGTAGTGGCTATCTGTTCATGGTTCGGCCTCTAGATTAATTCGGCATCTAAATCTGACAATATTATTTTTGGTCAAAATTCATGTGAAAATGGGACCCTCAAATATCCAATATAGTCACAGGTCGAAATTTCACACCACCAGAACTCGGTCAAAAATCAACTGCATTTCATAAGGTGTGGCTTTTTGTTCATGACTCGGCATCTAGATCACCCCCATAACTCGCTCGAAAATCAACTGGTTTTCATAAGTAGTGGCTTTCTGTTAATGGATCGGCCTCTAGATCAATTCGTTAACTAAATCTGGCAACATAATTTTGGTCAAAATTCCTGTGAAAATGGGACCCTCAAATATCCCATATAGTCACAGGTCGAAATTTCACAGCACCAGAAGACGGTCAAAAATCAACCGCTTTTCTTAAGGAGTGTCTTTTTGTTTATGGCTTGGCTTTTAGATCAATTCGGCATCTAAATCTGACAATATTATTTTTGGTCAAAATTCATGTGAAAATGGGACCCTCAAATATCCAATATAGACACAGGTCGAAATTACACACCACCATAACTCGCTCAAAAATCAACTGGTTTTCATAAGTAGTGGCTTTCTGTTAATGGATCGGCCTCTAGATCAATTCGTTATCTAAATCTGGCAACATAATTTTTGGTCAAAATTCATGTGAAAATGGGACCCTCAAATATCCCATATAGTCACAGGTCGAAATTTCACAGCACCAGAAGACGGTCAAAAATCAACCGATTTTCTTAAGGAGTGTCTTTTTGTTTATGGCTTGGCTTTTAGATCAATTCGGCATCTAAATCTGACAATATTATTTTTGGTCAAAATTCATGTGAAAATGGGACCCTCAAATATCCAATATAGACACAGGTCGAAATTTCACACCACCATAACTCGCTCAAAAATCAACTGGTTTTCATAAGTAGTGGCTTTCTGTTAATGGATCGGCCTCTAGATCAATTCGTTATTTAAATCTGGCAACATAATTTTTGGTCAAAATTCATGTGAAAATGGGACCCTCAAATATCCCATATAGTCACAGGTCGAAATTTCACAGCACCAGAAGACGGTCAAAAATCAACCGATTTTCTTAAGGAGTATCTCTTTGTTTATGGCTTGGCTTTTAGATCAATTCGGCATCTAAATCTGACAATATTATTTTTGGTCAAAATTCATGTGAAAATGGGACCCTCAAATATCCCATATAGCCACAGGTCGAAATTTCACCCCACCAGAACTCGTTCAAAAATCAACTGGTTTTCATAAGGAGTGGCTTTTTGTTCATGGCTTGGCCTTTATATCCATTCGGCATCTAAATCTGGCAACATCATTTTTGGTCAAAGTGTATTTGAAAATGGGACCCTCAAATATCCCATATAGACACAGGTCGAAATTTCCCAGCATCAGAACTCGTTCAAAAATCAACCGATTTTCTTAAGGAGTATCTCTTTGTTTATGGCTTGGCTTTTAGATCAATTCGGCATCTAAATCTGACAATATTATTTTTGGTCAAAATTCATGTGAAAATGGGACCCTCAAATATCCCATATAGTCACAGGTCGAAATTTCACCCCACCAGAACTCGTTCAAAAATCAATTGGTTTTCATAAGTAGTGGCTTTCTGTTCATGGTTCGGCCTCTAGATCAATTCGGCATCTAAATCTGGCAACATAATTTTTGGTCAAAATTCATGTGAAAATGGGACCCTCAAATATCCCATATAGTCACAGGTCGAAATTTCACCCCACCAGAACTTGTTCAAAAATCAACTGGTTTTCATAAGTAGTGGCTATCTGTTCATGGTTCGGCCTCTAGATTAATTCGGCATCTAAATCTGGCAACATCATTTTTGGTCAAAATTCATGTGACAATGGGACCCTCAAATATCCCATATAGTCACAGGTCGAAATTTCACCCCACCAGAACTCGTTCAAAAATCAACTGGTTTTCATAAGGAGTGGCTTTTTGTTCATGGCTTGGCCTTTACATCCATTCGGCATCTAAATCTGGCAACATCATTTTTGATCAAAGTTTATTTGAAAATGGGACCCTCAAATATCCCATATAGACACAGGTCGAAATTTCCCAGCACCAGAACTCGTTCAAAAATCAACCGATTTTCTTAAGGAGTATCTCTTTGTTTATGGCTTGGCTTTTAGATCAATTCGGCATCTAAATCTGACAATATTATTTTTGGTCAAAATTCATGTGAAAATGGGACCCTCAAATATCCAATATAGTCACAGGTCGAAATTTCACACCACCAGAACTCGGTCAAAAATCAACTGCATTTCATAAGGTGTGGCTTTTTGTTCATGACTCGGCATCTAGATCACCCCCATAACTCGCTCAAAAATCAACTGGTTTTCATAAGTAGTGGCTTTCTGTTAATGGATCGGCCTCTAGATCAATTCGTTAACTAAATCTGGCAACATAATTTTTGGTCAAAATTCCTGTGAAAATGGGACCCTCAAATATCCCATATAGTCACAGGTCGAAATTTCACAGCACCAGAAGACGGTCAAAAATCAACCGCTTTTCTTAAGGAGTGTCTTTTTGTTTATGGCTTGGCTTTTAGATCAATTCGGCATCTAAATCTGACAATATTATTTTTGGTCAAAATTCATGTGAAAATGGGACCCTCAAATATCCAATATAGACACAGGTCGAAATTTCACACCACCATAACTCGCTCAAAAATCAACTGGTTTTCATAAGTAGTGGCTTTCTGTTAATGGATCGGCCTCTAGATCAATTCGGTATCTAAATCTGGCAACATAATTTTTGGTCAAAATTCATGTGAAAATGGGACCCTGAAATATCCCATATAGTCACAGGTCGAAATTTCACAGCACCAGAAGACGGTCAAAAATCAACCGATTTTCTTAAGGAGTATCTCTTTGTTTATGGCTTGGCTTTTAGATCAATTCGGCATCTAATTCTGACAATATTATTTTTGGTCAAAATTCATGTGAAAATGGGACCCTCAAATATCCAATATAGACACAGGTCGAAATTTCACACCACCATAACTCGCTCAAAAATCAACTGGTTTCATAAGTAGTGGCTTTCTGTTCATGGTTCGGTCTCTAGATTAATTCGGCATCTAAATCTGGCAACCTTATTTTTGGTCAAAATTCATGTGAAAATGGGACCATCAAATATCCAATATAGTCACAGGTCGAAATTTCCCAGCCCCAGAAGTCGGTCAAAAATCAACTGATTTTCATTAGGAGTGAATTTTTGTTCATGACTCGGCCTCTAGATCACCCCCATAACTCGCTCAAAAATCAACTGGTTTTCATAAGTAGTTTCTTTCTATTCATGGTTCGGCCTCTAGATCAATTCGGCATCTTAATCTGGCAACATATCTGGCAACATAATTTTTGGTTAAAATTCATGTGAAAATGGGACCCTCAAATATCCCATATAGTCACAGGTCGAAATTTCACCCCACCAGAACTCGTTCAAAAATCAACTGGTTTTCATAAGGAGTCGCTTTTTGTTCATGGCTTAACTTATAGATCAATTCGGTATCTAAATCTGGCAATATTATTTTTGGTCAAAATTCATGTGAAAATGGGACCCTCAAATATCCCATATAGTCTCAGGTCGAAATTTAACCCCACCAGAACTCGTTCAAAAATCAATTGGTTTTCATAAGTAGTTGCTTTCTGTTCATGGTTCGCTCAAAAATCAACTGGTTTTCATAAGTAGTGGTTTTCTGTTCATGGTTCGGCCTCTAGATCAATTCGTTATCTAAATCTGGCAACATAATTTTTGGTCAAAATTCATGTGAAAATGGGACCCTCAAATATCACATATAGTCACAGGACGAAAATTCCCAGCACCAGAAGACGGTCAAAAATCAACCGCTTTTCTTAAGGAGTGTCTTTTTGTTTATGGCTTGGCTTTTAGATCAATTCGGCATATAAATCTGACAATATTATTTTTGGTCAAAATTCATGTGAAAATGGGACCCTCAAATATGCCATGTAGAAACAGGTCGAAATTTCCCAGCACCAGAAGACAGTCAAAAATCAACCGCTTTTCATAAATAGTGGCTTTTTGATCATGGCTTGGCTTTTAGATCAATTCGGCATCTAAATCTGACAATATTATTTTTGGTCAAAATTCATGTGAAAATGGGACCCTCAAATATCCCATATAGTCACAGGTCGAAATTTCACCCCACCAGAACTCGTTCAAAAATCAATTGGTTTTCATAAGTAGTGGCTTTCTGTTCATGGTTCGGCCTCTAGATCAATTCGGCATCTAAATCTGGCAACATAATTTTTGGTCAAAATTCATGTGAAAATGGGACCCTCAAATATCCCATATAGTCACAGGTCGAAATTTCACCCCACCAGAACTTGTTCAAAAATCAACTGGTTTTCATAAGTAGTTTCTATCTGTTCATGGTTCGGCTCCTAGATTAATTCGGCATCTAAATCTGGCAACATCATTTTTGGTCAAAATTCATGTGAAAATGGGACCCTTAAATATCCCATATAGTCACAGGTCGAAATTTCACCCCACCAGAACTCGTTCAAAAATCAACTGGTTTTCATAAGGAGTGGCTTTTTGTTCATGGCTTGGCCTTTATATCCATTCGGCATCTAAATCTGGCAACATCATTTTTGGTCAAGTTTATTTGAAAATGGGACCCTCAAATATCCCATATAGACACAGGTCGAAATTTCCCAGCACCAGAACTCGTTCAAAAATCAACCGATTTTCTTAAGGAGTATCTCTTTGTTTATGGCTTGGCTTTTAGATCAATTCGGCATCTAAATCTGACAATATTATTTTTGGTCAAAATTCATGTGGAAATGGGACCCTCAAATATCCCATATAGTCACAGGTCGAAATTTCACCCCACCAGAACTCGTTCAAAAATCAATTGGTTTTCATAAGTAGTGGCTTTCTGTTCATGGTTCGGCCTCTAGATCAATTCGGCATCTAAATCTGGCAACATAATTTTTGGTCAAAATTCATGTGAAAATGGGACCCTCAAATATCCCATATAGTCACAGGTCGAAATTTCAGCCCACCAGAACTTGTTCAAAAATCAACTGGTTTTCATAAGTAGTGGCTTTCTGTTAATGGATCGGCCTCTAGATCAATTCGTTATCTAAATCTGGCAACATAATTTTTGGTCAAAATTCATGTGAAAATGGGACCCTCAAATATCCCATATAGACACAGGTCGAAATTTCCCAGCACCAGAACTCGTTCAAAAATCAACCGATTTTCTTAAGGAGTATCTCTTTGTTTATGGCTTGGCTTTTAGATCAATTCGGCATCTAAATCTGACAATATTATTTTTGGTCAAAATTCATGTGGAAATGGGACCCTCAAATATCCCATATAGTCACAGGTCGAAATTTCACCCCACCAGAACTCGTTCAAAAATCAATTGGTTTTCATAAGTAGTGGCTTTCTGTTCATGGTTCGGCCTCTAGATCAATTCGGCATCTAAATCTGGCAACATAATTTTTGGTCAAAATTCATGTGAAAATGGGACCCTCAAATATCCCATATAGTCACAGGTCGAAATTTCACAGGACCAGAAGACGGTCAAAAATCAACTGGTTTTCATAAGTAGTGGCTTTCTGTTCATGGTTCGGCCTCTAGATTAATTCGGCATCTAAATCTGGCAACATAATTTTTGGTCAAAATTCATGTGAAAATGGGACCCTCAAATATCCCATATAGTCACAGGTCGAAATTTCAGCCCACCAGAACTTGTTCAAAAATCAACTGGTTTTCATAAGTAGTGGCTTTCTGTTCATGGTTCGGCCTCTAGATTAATTCGGCATCTAAATCTGGCAACATAATTTTTGGTCAAAATTCATGTGAAAATGGGACCCTCAAATATCCCATATAGTCACAGGTCGAAATTTCACCCCACCAGAACTCGTTCAAAAATCAACCGATTTTCTTAAGGAGTATCTCTTTGTTTATGGCTTGGCTTTTAGATCAATTCGGCATCTAAATCTGACAATATTATTTTTGGTCAAAATTCATGTGAAAATGGGACCCTCAAATATCCAATATAGTCACAGGTCGAAATTTCACACCACCAGAACTCGGTCAAAAATCAACTGCATTTCATAAGTAGTGGCTTTCTGATCATGGTTCGGCCTCTAGATCAATTCGGCATCTAAATCTGGCAACATAATTTTTGGTCAAAATTCATGTGAAAATGGGACCCTCAAATATCCCATATAGTCACAGGTCGAAATTTCAGCCCACCAGAACTTGTTCAAAAATCAACTGGTTTTCATAAGTAGTGGCTTTCTGTTCATGGTTCGGCCTCTAGATTAATTCGGCATCTAAATCTGGCAACATAATTTTTGGTCAAAATTCATGTGAAAATGGGACCCTCAAATATCCCATATAGTCACAGGTCGAAATTTCAGCCCACCAGAACTTGTTCAAAAATCAACTGGTTTTCATAAGTAGTGGCTTTCTGTTCATGGTTCGGCCTCTAGATTAATTCGGCATCTAAATCTGGCAACATAATTTTTGGTCAAAATTCATGTGAAAATGGGACCCTCAAATATCCAATATAGTCACAGGTCGAAATTTCACACCACCAGAACTCGGTCAAAAATCAACTGCATTTCATAAGGTGTGGCTTCTTGTTCATGACTCGGCCTCTAGATCACCCCCATAACTCGCTCAAAAATCAACTGGTTTTCATAAGTAGTGGCTTTCTGTTAATGGATCGGCCTCTAGATCAATTCGTTATCTAAATCTGGCAACATAATTTTTGGTCAAAATTCATGTGAAAATGGGACCCTCAAATATCCCATATAGACACAGGTCGAAATTTCCCAGCACCAGAACTCGTTCAAAAATCAACCGATTTTCTTAAGGAGTATCTCTTTGTTTATGGCTTGGCTTTTAGATCAATTCGGCATCTAAATCTGACAATATTATTTTTGGTCAAAATTCATGTGGAAATGGGACCCTCAAATATCCCATATAGTCACAGGTCGAAATTTCACCCCACCAGAACTCGTTCAAAAATCAATTGGTTTTCATAAGTAGTGGCTTTCTGTTCATGGTTCGGCCTCTAGATCAATTCGGCATCTAAATCTGGCAACATAATTTTTGGTCAAAATTCATGTGAAAATGGGACCCTCAAATATCCCATATAGTCACAGGTCGAAATTTCAGCCCACCAGAACTTGTTCAAAAATCAACTGGTTTTCATAAGTAGTGGCTTTCTGTTCATGGTTCGGCCTCTAGATTAATTCGGCATCTAAATCTGGCAACATAATTTTTGGTCAAAATTCATGTGAAAATGGGACCCTCAAATATCCCATATAGTCACAGGTCGAAATTTCACCCCACCAGAACTCGTTCAAAAATCAACTGGTTTTCATAAGGAGTGGCTTTTTGTTCATGGCTTGGCCTTTATATCCATTCGGCATCTAAATCTGGCAACATCATTTTTGGTCAGGTTTATTTGAAAATGGGACCCTCAAATATCCCATATAGACACAGGTCGAAATTTCCCAGCACCAGAACTCGTTCAAAAATCAACCGATTTTCTTAAGGAGTATCTCTTTGTTTATGGCTTGGCTTTTAGATCAATTCGGCATCTAAATCTGACAATATTATTTTTGGTCAAAATTCATGTGAAAATGGGACCCTCAAATATCCAATATAGTCACAGGTCGAAATTTCACACCACCAGAACTCGGTCAAAAATCAACTGCATTTCATAAGTAGTGGCTTTCTGTTCATGGTTCGGTCTCTAGATCAATTCGTTATCTAAATCTGGCAACATAATTTTTGGTCAAAATTCATGTGAAAATGGGACCCTCAATTATCCCATATAGTCACAGGTCGAAATTTCACACCACCATAACTCGCTCAAAAATCAACTGGTTTTCATAAGAAGTGGCTTTCTGTTAATGGATCGGCCTCTAGATCAATTCGTTATCTTAATCTGGCAACATAATTTTTGGTCAAAATTCATGTGAAAATGGGACCCTCAAATATCCCATATAGTCACAGGTCGAAATTTCAGCCCACCAGAACTTGTTCAAAAATCAACTGGTTTTCATAAGTAGTGGCTATCTGTTCATGGTTCGGCCTCTAGATTAATTCGGCATCTAAATCTGGCAACATCATTTTTGGTCAAAATTCATGTGAAAATGGGACCCTCAAATATCCCATATAGTCACAGGTCGAAATTTCACCCCACCAGAACTCGTTCAAAAATCAACTGGTTTTCATAAGGTGTGGCTTCTTGTTCATGATTCGGCCTCTAGATCACCCCCCATAACTAGCTCAAAAATCAACTGGTTTTCATAAGTAGTGGCTTTCTGTTAATGGATCGGCCTCTAGATCAATTCGTTATCTAAATCTGGCAACATAATTTTTGGTCAAAATTCATGTGAAAATGGGACCCTCAAATATCCCATATAGTCACAGGTCGAAATTTCACAGCACCAGAAGACGGTCAAAAATCAACCGCTTTTCTTAAGGAGTGTCTTTTTGTTTATGGCTTGGCCTTTAAATCAATTCGGCATCTAAATCTGACAATATTATTTTTGGTCAAAATTCATGTGAAAATGGGACCCTCAAATATCCAATATAGTCACAGGTCGAAATTTCACACCACCATAACTCGCTCAAAAATCAACTGGTTTTCATAAGTAGTGGCTTTCTGTTCATGGTTCGGTCTCTAGATTAATTCGGCATCTAAATCTGGCAACATAATTTTTGGTCAAAATTTATGTGAAAATGGGACCCTCAAATATCCCATATAGTCACAGGTCGAAATTTCCCAGCCCCAGAAGTCGGTAAAAAATCAACTGATTTTCATTAGGAGTGAATTTTTGTTTATGACTCGGCCTCTAGATCCCTCTATAACTCGCTCAAAAATCAACTGGTTTTCATAAGTAGTGGCTTTCTGTTCATGGTTCGGCCTCTAGATCAATTCGTTATCTAAATCTGGCAACATCATTTTTGGTCAAAATTCATGTGAAAATGGGACCCTCAAATATCCCATATAGTCACAGGTCGAACTTTCCCAGCACCAGAAGACGGTCAAAAATCAACCGCTTTTCTTAAGGAGTGTCTTTTTGTTTATGGCTTGGCTTTTAGAACAATTCGGCATCTAAATCGGACAATATTATTTTTGGTCAAAATTCATGTGAAAATGGGACCCTCAAATATCCCATATAGTCACAGGTCGAAATTTCACCCCACCAGAACTTGTTCAAAAATCAACTGGTTTTCATAAGTAGTGGCTATCTGTTCATGGTTCGGCCTCTAGATTAATTCGGCATCTAAATCTGGCAACATAATTTTTGGTCAAAATTCATGTGAAAATGGGACCCTCAAATATCCCATATAGTCACAGGTCGAAATTTCACCCCACCAGAACTCGTTCAAAAATCAATTGGTTTTCATAAGTAGTGGCTTTCTGTTCATGGTTCGGCCTCTAGATCAATTCGGCATCTAAATCTGGCAACATCATTTTTGGTCAAAATTCATGTGAAAATGGGACCCTCAAATATCCCATATAGTCACAGGTCGAAATTTCCCCCACCAGAACTTGTTCAAAAATCAACTGGTTTTCATAAGTAGTGGCTATCTGTTCATTGTTCGGCCTCTAGATTAATTCGGCATCTAAATCTGGCAACATCATTTTTGGTCAAAATTCATGTGAAAATGGGACCCTCAAATATCCCATATAGTCACAGGTCGAAATTTCACCCCACCAGAACTTGTTCAAAAATCAACTGGTTTTCATAAGTAGTGGCTATCTGTTCATGGTTCGGCCTCTAGATTAATTCGGCATCTAAATCTGGCAACATCATTTTTGGTCAAAATTCATGTGAAAATGGGACCCTCAAATATCCCATATAGTCACAGGTCGAAATTTCACCCCACCAGAACTCGTTCAAAAATCAATTGGTTTTCATAAGGAGTGGCTTTTTGTTCATGGCTTGGCCTTTATATCCATTCGGCATCTAAATCTGGCAACATCATTTTTGGTCAAAGTGTATTTGAAAATGGGACCCTCAAATATCCCATATAGACACAGGTCGAAATTTCCCAGCACCAGAACTCGTTCAAAAATCAACCGATTTTCTTAAGGAGTATCTCTTTGTTTATGGCTTGGCTTTTAGATCAATTCGGCATCTATATCTGACAATATTATTTTTGGTCAAAATTCATGTGAAAATGGGACCCTCAAATATCCCATATAGTCACAGGTCGAAATTTCACCCCACCAGAACTCGTTCAAAAATCAATTGGTTTTCATAAGTAGTGGCTTTCTGTTCATGGTTCGGCCTCTAGATCAATTCGGCATCTAAATCTGGCAACATAATTTTTGGTCAAAATTCATGTGAAAATGGGACCCTCAAATATCCCATATAGTCACAGGTCGAAATTTCACCCCACCAGAACTTGTTCAAAAATCAACTGGTTTTCATAAGGAGTGGCTATCTGTTCATGGTTCGGCCTCTAGATTAATTCGGCATCTAAATCTGGCAACATCATTTTTGGTCAAAATTCATGTGAAAATGGGACCCTCAAATATCCCATATAGTCACAGGTCGAAATTTCACCCCACCAGAACTCGTTCAAAAATCAACTGGTTTTCATAAGGAGTGGCTTTTTGTTCATGGCTTGGCCTTTATATCCATTCGGCATCTAAATCTGGCAACATCATTTTTGGTCAAGTTTATTTGAAAATGGGACCCTCAAATATCCCATATAGACACAGGTCGAAATTTCCCAGCACCAGAACTCGTTCAAAAATCAACCGATTTTCTTAAGGAGTATCTCTTTGTTTATGGCTTGGCTTTTAGATCAATTCGGCATCTAAATCTGACAATATTATTTTTGGTCAAAATTCATGTGAAAATGGGACCCTCAAATATCCAATATAGTCACAGGTCGAAATTTCACACCACCAGAACTCGGTCAAAAATCAACTGCATTTCATAAGGTGTGGCTTCTTGTTCATGACTCGGCCTCTAGATCACCCCCATAACTCGCTCAAAAATCAACTGGTTTTCATAAGTAGTGGCTTTCTGTTAATGGATCGGCCTCTAGTTCAATTCGTTATCTAACTCTGGCAACATCATTTTTGGTCAAAATTCATGTGAAAATGGGACCCTCAAATATCCCATATAGTCACAGGTCGAAATTTCCCCCACCAGAACTTGTTCAAAAATCAACTGGTTTTCATAAGTAGTGGCTATCTGTTCATTGTTCGGCCTCTAGATTAATTCGGCATCTAAATCTGGCAACATCATTTTTGGTCAAAATTCATGTGAAAATGGGACCCTCAAATATCCCATATAGTCACAGGTCGAAATTTCACCCCACCAGAACTCGTTCAAAAATCAACTGGTTTTCATAAGGAGTGGCTTTTTGTTCATGGCTTGGCCTTTATATCCATTCGGCATCTAAATCTGGCAACATCATTTTTGGTCAAGTTTATTTGAAAATGGGACCCTCAAATATCCCATATAGACACAGGTCGAAATTTCCCAGCACCAGAACTCGTTCAAAAATCAACTGGTTTTCATAAGTAGTGGCTATCTGTTCATTGTTCGGCCTCTAGATTAATTCGGCATCTAAATCTGGCAACATCATTTTTGGTCAAAATTCATGTGAAAATGGGACCCTCAAATATCCCATATAGACACAGGTCGAAATTTCCCAGCACCAGAACTCGTTCAAAAATCAACCGATTTTCTTAAGGAGTATCTCTTTGTTTATGGCCTGGCTTTTAGATCAATGCGGCATCTAAATCTGACAATATTATTTTTGGTCAAAATTCATGTGAAAATGGGACCCTCAAATATCCAATATAGTCACAGGTCGAAATTTCACACCACCAGAACTCGGTCAAAAATCAACTGCATTTCATAAGGTGTGGCTTTTTGTTCATGACTCGGCCTCTAGATCACCCCCATAACTCGCTCAAAAATCAACTGGTTTTCATAAGTAGTGGCTTTCTGTTAATGGATCGGCCTCTAGATCAATTCGTTATCTAAATCTGGCAACATAATTTTTGGTCAAAATTCATGTGAAAATGGGACCCTCAAATATCCCATATGGTCACAGGTCGAAATTTCACAGCACCAGAAGACGGTCAAAAATCAACCGCTTTTCTTAAGGAGTGTCTTTTTGTTTATGGCTTGGCTTTTAGAACAATTCGGCATCTAAATCGGACAATATTATTTATGGTCAAAATTCATGTGAAAATGGGACCCTCAAATATCCCATATGGTCACAGGTCGAAATTTCCCAGCCCCAGAAGTCGGTAAAAAATCAACTGATTTTCATTAGGAGTGAATTTTTGTTTATGACTCGGCCTCTAGATCCCTCTATAACTCGCTCAAAAATCAACTGGTTTTCATAAGTAGTGGCTTTTTGTTCATGGCTTAACTTATTAATCAATTCGTTATCTAAATCTGGCAACATCATTTTTGGTCAAAATTCATGTGAAAATGGGACCCTCAAATATCCAATATAGTCACAGGTCGAACTTTCCCAGCACCAAAAGACGGTCAAAAATCAACCGCTTTTCTAAGGGAGTGGCTTTTTGTTCATGGCTTAACTTATAGATCAATTCGGTATCTAAATCTGGCAATATTATTTCTGGTCAAAATTCATGTGAAAATGGGACCCTCAAATATCCCATATAGTCACAGGTCGAAATTTCCCAGCCCCAGAAGTCGGTAAAAAATCAACTGATTTTCATTAGGAGTGAATTTTTGTTTATGACTAGGCCTCTAGATCCCTCTATAACTCGCTCAAAAATCAACTGGTTTTCAAAAGTAGTGGCTTTCTGTTCATGGTTCGGCCTCTAGATCAATTCGTTATCTAAATCTGGCAACATAATTTTTGGTCAAAATTCATGTGAAAATGGGACCCTCAAATATCCCATATAGTCACAGGTCGAACTTTCCCAGCACCAAAAGACGGTCAAAAATCAACCGCTTTTCTAAGGGAGTGTCTTTTTGTTTATGGCTTGGCTTTTAGAACAATTCGGCATCTAAATCGGACAATATTATTTTTGGTCAAAATTCATGTGAAAATGGGACCCTCAAATATCCCATATAGTCACAGGTCGAAATTTCACCCCACCAGAACTTGTTCAAAAATCAACTGGTTTTCATAAGTAGTGGCTATCTGTTCATGGTTCGGCCTCTAGATTAATTCGGCATCTAAATCTGGCAACATAATTTTTGGTCAAAATTCATGTGAAAATGGGACCCTCAAATATCCCATATAGTCACAGGTCGAAATTTCACCCCACCAGAACTCGTTCAAAAATCAATTGGTTTTCATAAGTAGTGGCTTTCTGTTCATGGTTCGGCCTCTAGATCAATTCGGCATCTAAATCTGGCAACATAATTTTTGGTCAAAATTCATGTGAAAATGGGACCCCCAAATATCCCATATAGTCACAGATCGAAATTTTTAACTATCAGAACTCGGTCAAAAATCAACTGCTTTTCATAAGGAGTGGCTTTTTGTTCATGACTCGGCCTCTAGATCACCCCCATAACTCAGTCAAAAATCAAACGCTTTTCTTAAGTGGTGGCTTTTGTGTTCATGGCTTGGCCTCTAGATCAATTCGGCATCTAAATCTGACAATATTATTTTTGGTCAAATTCATGTGAAAATGGGACCCTCAAATATCCCATATAGTCACAGGTCGAAATTTCACCCCACCAGAACTCGTTCAAAAATCAACTGGTTTTCATAAGGAGTGGCTTTTTGTTCATGGCTTGACCGTTAGATCCATTCGGCATCATCAAAATTCATTTGAAAATGGGACCCTCAAATATCCCATATAGAAACAGGTCGAAATTTCCGAGCACCAGAAGACGGTCAAAAATCAACCGATTTTCTTAAGGAGTGTCTCTCTGTTTATGGCTTGGCTTTTAGATCAATTCGGCATCTAAATCTGACAATATTATTTTTGGTCAAGATTCATGTGAAAATAGGACCCTCAAATATCCCATATAGTCACAAGTCGAAATTTCACCCCACCAGAACTCGTTCAAAAATCAATTGGTTTTCATAAGTAGTGGCTTTCTGTTCATGGTTCGGCCTCTAGATCAATTCGGCATCTAAATCTGGCAACATAATTTTTGGTCAAAATTCATGTGAAAATGGGACCCTCAAATATCCCATATAGTCACAGGTCGAAATTTCACCCCACCAGAACTCGTTCAAAAATCAACTGGTTTTCATAAGGAGTAGCTTTTTGTTCATGGCTTAACTTATAGATCAATTCGGTATCTAAATCTGACAATAGTATTTTTGGTCAAAATTCATGTGAAAATGAGACCCTCAAATATCCCATATAGTCACAGGTCGAAATTTCACCCCACCAGAACTCGTTCAAAAATCAATTGGTTTTCATAAGTAGTGGCTTTTTGTTCATGGTTCGGCCTCTAGATCAATTCGTTATCTAAATCTGGCAACATAATTTTTGGTCAAAATTCATGTGAAAATGGGACCCTCAAATATCCCATATAGTCACAGGTCGAAATTTCACCCCACCAGAACTCGTTCAAAAAATCAACTGGTTTTCATAAGTAGTGGCTTTCTGTTCATGGCTCGGCCTCTAGATCGATTCGGCATCTAAATCTGGCAACATCATTTTTGGTCAAAATTCATGTGAAAATGGGACCCTCAAATATCCCATATAGTCACAGGTCGAAATTTCACCCCACCAGAACTCGTTCAAAAATCAATTGGTTTCATAAGGAGTGGCTGTCTGTTCATGGTTCGGCCTATAGATCAATTCGGCATCTAAATCTGGCAACATAAGTTTTGGTCAAAATTCATGTGAAAATGGGACCCTCAAATATCCCATATAGTCACAGGTCGAAATTTCACCCCACCAGAACTCGTTCAAAAATCAATTGGTTTTCATAAGTAGTGGCTTTCTGTTCATGGTTCGGCCTCTAGATCAATTCGGCATCTAAATCTGGCAACATCATTTTTGGTCAAAATTCATGTGAAAATGGGACCCTCAAATATCCCATATAGTCACAGGTCGAAATTTCACCCCACCAGAACTCGTTCAAAAATCAATTGGTTTCATAAGTAGTGGCTTTCTGTTCATGGTTCGGCCTCTAGATCAATTCGGCATCTAAATCTGGCAACATCATTTTTGGTCAAAATTCATGTGAAAATGATACCCCCAAATATCCCATATAGTCACAGATCGAAATTTTTAACTATCAGAACTCGGTCAAAAATCAACTGCTTTTCATAAGGAGTGGCTTTTTGTTCATGACTCGGCCTCTAGATCACCCCCATAACTCAGTCAAAAATCAAACGCTTTTCTTAAGTGGTGGCTTTTGTGTTCATGGCTTGGCCTCTAGATCAATTCGGCATCTAAATCTGACAATATTATTTTTGGTCAAAATTCATGTGAAAATGGGACCCTCAAATATCCCATATAGTCACAGGTCGAAATTTCACCCCACCAGAACTCGTTCAAAAGTCAACTGCTTTTCATAAGGAGTGGCTTTTTGTTCATGGCTTGACCGTTAGATCCATTCGGCATCATCAAAATTCATTTGAAAATGGGACCCTCAAATATCCCATATAGAAACAGGTCGAAATTTCCGAGCACCAGAAGACGGTCAAAAATCAACCGATTTTCTTAAGGAGTGTCTCTCTGTTTATGGCTTGGCTTTTAGATCAATTCGGCATCTAAATCTGACAATATTATTTTTGGTCAAAATTCATGTGAAAATGGGACCCTCAAATATCCCATATAGTCACAGGTCGAAATTTCACCCCACCAGAACTCGTTCAAAAATCAATTGGTTTTCATAAGTAGTGGCTTTTTGTTCATGGTTCGGCCTCTAGATCAATTCGTTATCTAAATCTGGCAACATAATTTTTGGTCAAAATTCATGTGAAAATGGGACCCTCAAATATCCCATATAGTCACAGGTCGAAATTTCACTCCACCAGAACTCGTTCAAAAATCAAATGCTTTTCGTAAGGAGTGGCTGTCTGTTCATGGTTCGGCCTATAGATCAATTCGGCATCTAAATCTGGCAACCTTAATTTTGGTCAAAATTCATGTGAAAATAAGGAGTGGCTTTTTGTTCATGGCTTAACTTATAGATGATTTCGGCATCTAAGTCTGGTAACATCATTTTTGGTCAAAATTCATGTGAAAATGATACCCCCAAATATCCCATATAGTCACAGGTCGAAATTTCACACCACCAGAACTCGGTCAAAAATCAACTGCTTTTCATAGGGAGTGGCTGTCTGTTCATGGTTCGGCCTATAGATCAATTCGGCATCTAAATCTGACAACCTTATTTTTGGTCAAAATTCATGTGAAAATGGGACCATCAAATATCCAATATAGTCACAGGTCGAAATTTCCCAGCCCCGGAAGTCGGTCAAAAATCAACTGATTTTCATTAGGAGTGAATTTTTGTTCATGACTCGGCCTCTAGATCCCTCTATAACTCGCTCAAAAATCAACTGGTTTTCATAAGTAGTGGCTTTCTGTTCATGGTTCGGCCTCTAGATCAATTCGTTATCTAAATCTGGCAACATAATTTTTGGTCAAAATTCATGTGAAAATGGGACCCTCAAATATCCCATATAGTCACAGGTCGAAATTTCACCCCACCAGAACTCGTTCAAAAATCAACTGGTTTTCATAAGGAGTAGCTTTTTGTTCATGGCTTAACTTATAGATCAATTCGGTATCTAAATCTGACAATAGTATTTTTGGTCAAAATTCATGTGAAAATGAGACCCTCAAATATCCCATATAGTCACAGGTCGAAATTTCACCCCACCAGAACTCGTTCAAAAATCAACTGCTTTTCATAAGGAGTGGCTGTCTGTTCATGGTTCGGCCTATAGATCAATTCGGCATCTAAATCTGGCAACCTTATTTTTGGTAAAAATTCATGTGAAAATGGGACCATCAAATATCCAATATTGTCACAGGTCGAAATTTCCCAGACCCAGAAGTCGGTCAAAAATCAACTGATTTTCATTAGGAGTGAATTTTTGTTCATGACTCGGCCTCTAGATCCCTCTATAACTCGCTTAAAAATCAACTGGTTTTCATAAGTAGTGGCTTTCTGTTCATGGTTCGGCCTCTAGATCAATTCGTTATCTAAATCTGGCAACATAATTTTTGGTCAAAATTCATGTGAAAGTGGGACCCTCAAATATCCCATATAGTCACAGGTCGAAATTTCCCAGCACCAGAAGACGGTCAAAAATCAACCGCTTTTCTTAAGGAGTGTCTTTTTGTTTATGGCTTGGCTTTTAGATCAATTCGGCATCTAAATCTGACAATATTATTTTTGGTCAAAATTCATGTGAAAATGGGACCCTCAAATATCCCATATAGTCACAGGTCGAAATTTCACCCCACCAGAACTCGTTCAAAAATCAATTGGTTTTCATAAGTAGTGGCTTTTTGTTCATGGTTCGGCCTCTAGATCAATTCGTTATCTAAATCTGGCAACATAAATTTTGGTCAAAATTCATGTGAAAATAAGGAGTGGCTTTTTGTTCATGGCTTAACTTATCGATCAATTCGGCATCTAAGTCTGGCAACATCATTTTTGGTCAAAATTCATGCGAAAATGAGACCCTCAAATATCCCATATAGTCACAGGTCGAAATTTCACCCCACCAGAACTCGTTCAAAAATCAATTGGTTTTCATAAGTAGTGGCTTTTTGTTCATGGTTCGGCCTCTAGATCAATTCCTTATCTAAATCTGGCAACATAATTTTTGGTCAAAATTCATGTGAAAATGGGACCCTCAAATATCCCATATAGTCACAGGTCGAAATTTCACCCCACCAGAACTCGTTCAAAAATCAACTGGTTTTCATAAGTAGTGGCTTTCTGTTCATGGCTCGGCCTCTAGATCGATTTGGCATCTATATCTGGCAACATCATTTTTGGTCAAAATTCATGTGAAAATGGGACCCTCAAATATCCCATATAGTCACAGGTCGAAATTTCACCCCACCAGAACTCGTTCAAAAATCAATTGGTTTCATAAGGAGTGGCTGTCTGTTCATGGTTCGGCCTATAGATCAATTCGGCATCTAAATCTGGCAACATAAGTTTTGGTCAAAATTCATGTGAAAATGGGACCCTCAAATATCCCATATAGTCACAGGTCGAAATTTCACCCCACCAGAACTCGTTCAAAAATCAATTGGTTTTCATAAGTAGTGGCTTTCTGTTCATGGTTCGGCCTCTAGATCAATTCGGCATCTAAATCTGGCAACATCATTTTTGGTCAAAATTCATGTGAAAATGGGACCCTCAAATATCCCATATAGTCACAGGTCGAAATTTCACCCCACCAGAACTCGTTCAAAAATCAATTGGTTTCATAAGTAGTGGCTTTCTGTTCATGGTTCGGCCTCTAGATCAATTCGGCATCTAAATCTGGCAACATCATTTTTGGTCAAAATTCATGTGAAAATGATACCCTCAAATATCCCATATAGTCACAGATCGAAATTTTTAACTATCAGAACTCGGTCAAAAATCAACTGCTTTTCATAAGGAGTGGCTTTTGTTCATGACTCGGCCTCTAGATCACCCCCCATAACTCAGTCAAAAATCAAACGCTTTTCTTAAGTGGTGGCTTTTGTGTTCATGGCTTGGCCTCTAGATCAATTCGGCATCTAAATCTGACAATATTATTTTTGGTCAAAATTCATGTGAAAATGGGACCCTCAAATATCCCATATAGTCACAGGTCGAAATTTCACCCCACCAGAACTCGTTCAAAAATCAACTGCTTTTCATAAGGAGTGGCTTTTTGTTCATGGCTTGACCGTTAGATCCATTCGGCATCATCAAAATTCATTTGAAAATGGGACCCTCAAATATCCCATATAGAAACAGGTCGAAATTTCCGAGCACCAGAAGACGGTCAAAAATCAACCGATTTTCTTAAGGAGTGTCTCTCTGTTTATGGCTTGGCTTTTAGATCAATTCGGCATCTAAATCTGACAATATTATTTTTGGTCAAAATTCATGTGAAAATGGGACCCTCAAATATCCCATATAGTCACAGGTCGAAATTTCACCCCACCAGAACTCGTTCAAAAATCCATTGGTTTTCATAAGTAGTGGCTTTCTGTTCATGGTTCGGCCTCTAGACCAATTCGGCATCTAAATCTGGCAACATAATTTTTGGTCAAAATTCATGTGAAAATGGGACCCTCAAATATCCCATATAGTCACAGGTCGAAATTTCACCCCACCAGAACTCGTTCAAAAATCAATTGGTTTTCATAAGTAGTGGCTTTTTGTTCATGGTTCGGCCTCTAGATCAATTCGTTATCTAAATCTGGCAACATAATTTTTGGTCAAAATTCATGTGAAAATGGGACCCTCAAATATCCCATATAGTCACAGGTCGAAATTTCACCCCACCAGAACTCGTTCAAAAATCAACTGCTTTTCGTAAGGAGTGGCTGTCTGTTCATGGTCCGGCCTATAGATCAATTCGGCATCTAAATCTGGCAACCTTAATTTTGGTCAAAATTCATGTGAAAATAAGGAGTGGCTTTTGTTCATGGCTTAACTTATAGATGATTTCGGCATCTAAGTCTGGTAACATCATTTTTGGTCAAAATTCATGTGAAAATGATACCCCCAAATATCCCATATAGTCACAGGTCGAAATTTCACACCACCAGAACTCGGTCAAAAATCAACTGCTTTTCATAGGGAGTGGCTGTCTGTTCATGGTTCGGCCTATAGATCAATTCGGCATCTAAATCTGACAACCTTATTTTTGGTCAAAATTTATGTGAAAATGGGACCATCAAATATCCAATATAGTCACAGGTCGAAATTTCCCAGCCCCGGAAGTCGGTCAAAAATCAACTGATTTTCATTAGGAGTGAATTTTTGTTCATGACTCGGCCTCTAGATCCCTCTATAACTCGCTCAAAAATCAACTGGTTTTCATAAGTAGTGGTTCGGCCTCTAGATCAATTCGTTATCTAAATCTGGCAACATAATTTTTGGTCAAAATTCATGTGAAAATGGGACCCTCAAATATCCCATATAGTCACAGGTCGAAATTTCACCCCACCAGAACTCGTTCAAAAATCAACTGGTTTTCATAAGGAGTAGCTTTTTGTTCATGGCTTAACTTATAGATCAATTCGGTATCTAAATCTGACAATAGTATTTTTGGTCAAAATTCATGTGAAAATGAGACCCTCAAATATCCCATATAGTCACAGGTCGAAATTTCACCCCACCAGAACTCGTTCAAAAATCAACTGCTTTTCATAAGGAGTGGCTGTCTGTTCATGGTTCGGCCTATAGATCAATTCGGCATCTAAATCTGGCAACCTTATTTTTGGTCAAAATTCATGTGAAAATGGGACCATCAAATATCCAATATTGTCACAGGTCGAAATTTCCCAGACCCAGAAGTCGGTCAAAAATCAACTGATTTTCATTAGGAGTGAATTTTTGTTCATGACTCGGCCTCTAGATCCCTCTATAACTCGCTCAAAAATCAACTGGTTTTCATAAGTAGTGGCTTTCTGTTCATGGTTCGGCCTCTAGATCAATTCGTTATCTAAATCTGGCAACATAATTTTTGGTCAAAATTCATGTGAAAGTGGGACCCTCAAATATCCCATATAGTCACAGGTCGAAATTTCCCAGCACCAGAAGACGGTCAAAAATCAACCGCTTTTCTTAAGGAGTGTCTTTTTGTTTATGGCTTGGCTTTTAGATCAATTCGGCATCTAAATCTGACAATATTATTTTTGGTCAAAATTCATGTGAAAATGGGACCCTCAAATATCCCATATAGTCACAGGTCGAAATTTCACCCCACCAGAACTCGTTCAAAAATCAACTGGTTTTCATAAGTAGTGGCTATCTGTTCATGGTTCGGCCTCTAGATTAATTCGGCATCTAAGTCTGGCAACATAAATTTTGGTCAAAATTCATGTGAAAATAAGGAGTGGCTTTTTGTTCATGGCTTAACTTATCGATCAATTCGGCATCTAAGTCTGGCAACATCATTTTTGGTCAAAATTCATGCGAAAATGATACCCCCAAATATACCATATAGTCACAGGTCGAAATATCTCACCACCAGAACTTGCTCAAAAATCAACTGGTTTTCATAAGTAGTGGCTTTCTGTTCATGGTTCGGCCTCTAGATCAATTCGTTATCTAAATCTGGCAACATAATTTTTGGTCAAAATTCCTGTGAAAGTGGGACCCTCAAATATCCCATATAGTCACAGGTCGAAATTTCCCAGCACCAGAAGACGGTCAAAAATCAACCGCTTTTCTTAAGGAGTGTCTTTTTGTTTATGGCTTGGCTTTTAGATCAATTCGGCATCTAAATCTGACAATATTATTTTTGGTCAAAATTCATGTGAAAATGGGACCCTCAAATATCCCATATAGTCACAGGTCGAAATTTCACCCCACCAGAACTCGTTCAAAAATCAACTGGTTTTCATAAGGAGTGGCTTTTTGTTCATGGCTTGGCCTTTAGATCCATTCGGCATCTAAATATGGCAATATCATTTTTGGTCAAAATTCATTTGAAAATGGGACCATCAAATATCCCATATAGACACAGGTCGAAATTTCCCAGCACCAGAAGACAGTAAAAAATCAACCGCTTTTCATAAATAGTGGCTTTTTGTTCTTGGCTTGGCTTTTAAATCAATTCGGCATCTAAATCTGACAATATTATTTTTGGTCAAAATTCATGTGAAAATGGGACCCTCAAATATCCCATATAGTCACAGGTCGAAATTTCACCCCACCAGAACTCGTTCAAAAATCAACTGGTTTTCATAAGGAGTGGCTTTTTGTTCATGGCTTAACTTATAGATCAATTCGGTATCTAAATCTGGCAATATTATTTTTGGTCAAAATTCATGTGAAAATGGGACCCTCAAATATCCCATATAGTCACAGGTCGAAATTTCACCCCACCAGAACTCGTTCAAAAATCAACTGGTTTTCATAAGGAGTGGCTTTTTGTT
The DNA here is from genome assembly GCA_018903485.1 of Drosophila littoralis. NCBI lineage: Eukaryota > Metazoa > Arthropoda > Insecta > Diptera > Drosophilidae > Drosophila > Drosophila littoralis. The sequence goes on along the minus strand of JAEIGF010000270.1, from coordinate 35,805 downwards.
CATGGCAATATCATTTTTGGTCAAAATTCATTTGAAAATGGGACCCTCAAATATCCCATATAGACACAGGTCGAAATTTCCCAGCACCAGAAGACGGTCAAAAATCAACCGCTTTTCTTAAGGAGTGTCTTTTTGCTTATGGCTTGGCTTTTAGATCAATTTGGTATCTAAATCTGACAATATTATTTTTGGTCAAAATTCATGTGAAAATGGGACCCTCAAATATCCCATATAGTCACAGGTCGAAATTTCACCCCACCAGAACTCGTTCAAAAATCAATTGGTTTTCATAAGAAGTGGCTTTCTGTTCATGGTTCGGCCTCTAGATCAATTCGGCATCTAAATCTGGCAACATAATTTTTGGTCAAAATTCATGTGAAAATGGGACCGTCAAATATCCCATATCGTCACAGGTCGAAATTTCACCCCACCAGAACTCGTTCAAAAATCAACTGGTTTTCATAAGGAGTGGCTTTCTGTTCATGGTTCGGCCTCTAGATCAATTCGGCATCTAAGTCTGGCAACATAATTTTTGGTCAAAATTCATGTGAAAATGATACCCCCAAATATCCTATATAGTCACAGATCGAAATTTTTAACTATCAGAACTCGGTCAAAAATCAACTGCTTTTCATAAGGAGTGGCTTTTTGTTCATGACTCGGCCTCTAGATCACCCCCATAACTCAGTCAAAAATCAAACGCTTTTCTTAAGTGGTGGCTTTTGTGTTCATGGCTTGGCCTCTAGATCAATTCGGCATCTAAATCTGACAATATTATTTTTGGTCAAAATTCGTGTGAAAATGGGACCCTCAAATATCCCACATAGTCACAGGTCGAAATTTCACCCCACCAGAACTCGTTCAAAAATCAACTGCTTTTCATAAGGAGTGGCTTTTTGTTCATGGCTTGACCGTTAGATCCATTCGGCATCTAAATCTGGCAACATCATTTTTGGTCAAAATTCATTTGAAAATGGGACCCTCAAATATCCCATATAGAAACAGGTCGAAATTTCCGAGCACCAGAAGACGGTCAAAAATCAACCGATTTTCTTAAGGAGTGTCTCTCTATTTATGGCTTGGCTTTTAGATCAATTCGGCATCTAAATCTGACAATATTATTTTTGGTCAAAATTCATGTGAAAATGGGACCCTCAAATATCCCATATAGTCACAGGTCGAAATTTCACCCCACCAGAACTCGTTCAAAAATCAATTGATTTTCATAAGTAGTGGCTTTCTGTTCATGGTTCGGCCTCTAGATCAATTCGGCATCTAAATCTGGCAACATCATTTTTGGTCAAAATTCATGTGAAAATGGGACCCTCAAATATCCCATATAGTCACAGGTCGAAATTTCACCCCACCAGAACTCGTTCAAAAATCAATTGGTTTTCATAAGTAGTGGCTTTTTGTTCATGGTTCGGCCTCTAGATCAATTCGTTATCTAAATCTGGCAACATAATTTTTGGTCAAAATTCATGTGAAAATGGGACCCTCAAATATCCCATATAGTCACAGGTCAAAATTTCACCCCACCACTCCCCCGTTCAAAAATCAACTGCTTTTCGTAAGGAGTGGCTGTCTGTTCATGGTTCGGCCTATAGATCAATTCGGCATCTAAATCTGGCAACCTTAATTTTGGTCAAAATTCATGTGAAAATAAGGAGTGGCTTTTTGTTCATGGCTTAACTTATAGATGATTTCGGCATCTAAGTCTGGTAACATCATTTTTGGTCAAAATTCATGTGAAAATGATACCCCCAAATATCCCATATAGTCACAGGTCGAAATTTCACACCACCAGAACTCGGTCAAAAATCAACTGCTTTTCATAGGGAGTGGCTGTCTGTTCATGGTTCGGCCTATAGATCAATTCGGCATCTAAATCTGACAACATAATTTTTGGTCAAAATTCATGTGAAAATGGGACCCTCAAATATCCCATATAGTCACAGGTCGAAATTTCACCCCACCAGAACTCGTTCAAAAATCAACTGGTTTTCATAAGGAGTGGCTTTCTGTTCATGGTTCGGCCTCTAGATCAATTCGGCATCTAAATCTGACAACCTTATTTTTGGTCAAAATTCATGTGAAAATGGGACCATCAAATATCCAATATAGTCACAGGTCGAAATTTCCCAGCCCCGGAAGTCGGTCAAAAATCAACTGATTTTCATTAGGAGTGCATTTTTGTTCATGACTCGGCCTCTAGATCCCTCTATAACTCGCTCAAAAATCAACTGGTTTTCATAAGTAGTGGCTTTCTGTTCATGGTTCGGCCTCTAGATCAATTCGGCATCTAAATCTGACAACCTTATTTCTGGTCAAAATTCATGTGAAAATGGGACCATCAAATATCCAATATAGTCACAGGTCGAAATTTCCCAGCCCCGGAAGTCGGTCAAAAATCAACTGATTTTCATTAGGAGTGAATTTTTGTTCATGACTCGGCCTCTAGATCCCTCTATAACTCGCTCAAAAATCAACTGGTTTTCATAAGTAGTGGCTTTCTGTTCATGGTTCGGCCTCTAGATCAATTCGTTATCTAAATCTGGCAACATAATTTTTGGTCAAAATTCATGTGAAAGTGGGACCCTCAAATATCCCATATAGTCACAGGTCGAAATTTCCCAGCACCAGAAGACGGTCAAAAATCAAACGCTTTTCTTAAGGAGTGTCTTTTTGCTTATGGCTTGGCTTTTAGATCAATTGGGTATCTAAATCTGACAATATTATTTTTGGTCAAAATTCATGTGAAAATGGGACCCTCAAATATCCCATATAGTCACAGGTCGAAATTTCACCCCACCAGAACTCGTTCAAAAATCAACTGGTTTTCATAAGGAGTGGCTTTCTGTTCATGGTTCGGCCTCTAGATCAATTCGGCATCTAAGTCTGGCAACATCATTTTTGGTCAAAATTCATGTGAAAATGATACCCCCAAATATCCCATATAGTCACAGATCGAAATTTTTAACTATCAGAACTCGGTCAAAAATCAACTGCTTTTCATAAGGAGTGGCTTTTTGTTCATGACTCGGCCTCTAGATCACCCCCATAACTCAGTCAAAAATCAAACGCTTTTCTTAAGTGGTGGCTTTTGTGTTCATGGCTTGGCCTCTAGATCAATTCGGCATCTAAATCTGACAATATTATTTTTGGTCAAAATTCATGTGAAAATGGGACCCTCAAATATCCCACATAGTCACAGGTCGAAATTTCACCCCACCAGAACTCGTTCAAAAATCAACTGGTTTTCATAAGGAGTGGCTTTTTGTTCATGGCTTGACCGTTAGATCCATTCGGCATCTAAATCTGGCAACATCATTTTTGGTCAAAATTCATTTGAAAATGGGACCCTCAAATATCCCATATAGAAACAGGTCGAAATTTCCGAGCACCAGAAGACGGTCAAAAATCAACCGATTTTCTTAAGGAGTGTCTCTCTGTTTATGGCTTGGCTTTTAGATCAATTCGGCATCTAAATCTTACAATATTATTTTTGGTCAAAATTCATGTGAAAATGGGACCCTCAAATATCCCATATAGTCACAGGTCGAAATTTCACCCCACCAGAACTCGTTCAAAAATCAATTGGTTTTCATAAGTAGTGGCTTTCTGTTCATGGTTCGGCCTCTAGATCAATTCGGCATCTAAATCTGGCAACATCATTTTTGGTCAAAATTCATGTGAAAATGGGACCCTCAAATATCCCATATAGTCACAGGTCGAAATTTCACCCCACCAGAACTCGTTCAAAAATCAATTGGTTTTCATAAGTAGTGGCTTTTTGTTCATGGTTCGGCCTCTAGATCAATTCGTTATCTAAATCTGGCAACATAATTTTTGGTCAAAATTCATGTGAAAATGGGACCCTCAAATATCCCATATAGTCACAGGTCGAAATTTCACCCCACCAGAACTCGTTCAAAAATCAACTGGTTTTCATAAGTAGTGGCTTTTTGTTCATGGTTCGGCCTCTAGATCAATTCGTTATCTAAATCTGGCAACATCATTTTTGGTCAAAATTCATGTGAAAATGGGACCCTCAAATATCCCATATAGTCACAGGTCGAAATTTCACCCCACCAGAACTCGTTCAAAAATCAACTGGTTTTCATAAGGAGTGGCTTTCTGTTCATGGTTCGGCCTCTAGATCAATTCGGCATCTAAATCTGGCAACATCATTTTTGGTCAAAATTCATGTGAAAATGGGACCCTCAAATATCCCATATAGTCACAGGTCGAAATTTCACCCCACCAGAACTCGTTCAAAAATCAATTGGTTTTCATAAGTAGTGGCTTTCTGTTCATGGTTCGGCCTCTAGATCAATTCGGCATCTAAATCTGGCAACATCATTTTTGGTCAAAATTCATGTGAAAATGGGACCCTCAAATATCCCATATAGTCACAGGTCGAAATTTCACCCCACCAGAACTCGTTCAAAAATCAACTGGTTTTCATAAGTAGTGGCTTTTTGTTCATGGTTCGGCCTCTAGATCAATTCGTTATCTAAATCTGGCAACATAATTTTTGGTCAAAATTCATGTGAAAATGGGACCCTCAAATATCCCATATAGTCACAGGTCGAAATTTCACCCCACCAGAACTCGTTCAAAAATCAACCGATTTTCTTAAGGAGTGTCTCTCTGTTTATGGCTTGGCTTTTAGATCAATTCGGCATCTAAATCTTACAATATTATTTTTGGTCAAAATTCATGTGAAAATGGGACCCTCAAATATCCCATATAGTCACATGTCGAAATTTCACCCCACCAGAACTCGTTCAAAAATCAATTGGTTTTCATAAGTAGTGGCTTTCTGTTCATGGTTCGGCCTCTAGATCAATTCGGCATCTAAATCTGGCAACATCATTTTTGGTCAAAATTCATGTGAAAATGGGACCCTCAAATATCCCATATAGTCACAGGTCGAAATTTCACCCCACCAGAACTCGTTCAAAAATCAACTGGTTTTCATAAGGAGTGGCTTTCTGTTCATGGTTCGGCCTCTAGATCAATTCGGCATCTAAGTCTGGCAACATCATTTTTGGTCAAAATTCATTTGAAAATGGGACCCTCAAATATCCCATATAGAAACAGGTCGAAATTTCCGAGCACCAGAAGACGGTCAAAAATCAACCGATTTTCTTAAGGAGTGTCTCTCTGTTTATGGCTTGGCTTTTAGATCAATTCGGCATCTAAATCTTACAATATTATTTTTGGTCAAAATTCATGTGAAAATGGGACCCTCAAATATCCCATATAGTCACAGGTCGAAATTTCACCCCACCAGAACTCGTTCAAAAATCAATTGGTTTTCATAAGTAGTGGCTTTCTGTTCATGGTTCGGCCTCTAGATCAATTCGGCATCTAAATCTGGCAACATCATTTTTGGTCAAAATTCATGTGAAAATGGGACCCTCAAATATCCCATATAGTCACAGGTCGAAATTTCACCCCACCAGAACTCGTTCAAAAATTAATTGGTTTTCATAAGTAGTGGCTTTTTGTTCATGGTTCGGCCTCTAGATCAATTCGTTATCTAAATCTGGCAACATAATTTTTGGTCAAAATTCATGTGAAAATGGGACCCTCAAATATCCCATATAGTCACAGGTCGAAATTTCACCCCACCACTCGTTCAAAAATCAACTGCTTTTCGTAAGGAGTGGCTGTCTGTTCATGGTTCGGCCTATAGATCAATTCGGCATCTAAATTTGGCAACCATAATTTTGGTCAAAATTCATGTGAAAATAAGGAGTGGCTTTTTGTTCATGGCTTAACTTATAGATGATTTCGGCATCTAAGTCTGGTAACATCATTTTTGGTCAAAATTCATGTGAAAATGATACCCCCAAATATCCCATATAGTCACAGGTCGAAATTTCACACCACCAGAACTCGGTCAAAAATCAACTGCTTTTCATAGGGAGTGGCTGTCTCTTCATGGTTCGGCCTATAGATCAATTCGGCATCTAAATCTGACAACCTTATTTTTGGTCAAAATTCATGAGAAAATAGGACCATCAAATATCCAATATAGTCACAGGTCGAAATTTCCCAGCCCCGGAAGTCGGTCAAAAATCAACTGATTTTCATTTGGAGTGAATTTTTGTTCATGACTCGGCCTCTAGATCCCTCTATAACTCGCTCAAAAATCAACTGGTTTTCATAAGTAGTGGCTTTCTGTTCATGGTTCGGCCTCTAGATCAATTCGTTATCTAAATCTGGCAACATAATTTTTGGTCAAAATTCATGTGAAAATGGGACCCTCAAATATCCCATATAGTCACAGGTCGAAATTTCACCCCACCAGAACTCGTTCAAAAATCAACTGGTTTTCATAAGGAGTGGCTTTCTGTTCATGGTTCGGCCTCTAGATCAATTCGGCATCTAAGTCTGGCAACATTATTTTTGGTCAAAATTCATGTGAAAATGATACCCCCAAATATCCCATATAGTCACAGGTCGAAATTTCACACCACCAGAACTCGGTCAAAAATCAACTGCTTTTCATAGGGCGTGGCTGTCTGTTCATGGTTCGGCCTATAGATCAATTCGGCATCTAAATCTGACAACCTTATTTTTGGTCAATATTCATGTGAATATGGGACCATCAAATATCCAATATAGTCACAGGTCGAAATTTCCCAGCCCCGGAAGTCGGTCAAAAATCAACTGATTTTCATTAGGAGTGAATTTTTGTTCATGACTCGGCCTCTAGATCCCTCTATAACTCGCTCAAAAATCAACTGGTTTTCATAAGTAGTGGCTTTCTGTTCATGGTTCGGCCTCTAGATCAATTCGTTATCTAAATCTGGCAACATAATTTTTGGTCAAAATTCATGTGAAAGTGGGACCCTCAAATATCCCATATAGTCACAGGTCGAAATTTCCCAGCACCAGAAGACGGTCAAAAATCAAACGCTTTTCTTAAGGAGTGTCTTTTTGCTTATGGCTTGGCTTTTAGATCAATTGGGTATCTAAATCTGACAATATTATTTTTGGTCAAAATTCATGTGAAAATGGGACCCTCAAATATCCCATATAGTCACAGGTCGAAATTTCACCCCACCAGAACTCGTTCAAAAATCAACTGGTTTTCATAAGGAGTGGCTTTCTGTTCATGGTTCGGCCTCTAGATCAATTCGGCATCTAAGTCTGGCAACATCATTTTTGGTCAAAATTCATTTGAAAATGGGACCCTCAAATATCCCATATAGAAACAGGTCGAAATTTCCGAGCACCAGAAGACGGTCAAAAATCAACCGATTTTCTTAAGGAGTGTCTCTCTGTTTATGGCTTGGCTTTTAGATCAATTCGGCATCTAAATCTTACAATATTATTTTTGGTCAAAATTCATGTGAAAATGGGACCCTCAAATATCCCATATAGTCACAGGTCGAAATTTCACCCCACCAGATCTCGTTCAAAAATCAATTGGTTTTCATAAGTAGTGGCTTTCTGTTCATGGTTCGGCCTCTAGATCAATTCGGCATCTAAATCTGGCAACATCATTTTTGGTCAAAATTCATGTGAAAATGGGACCCTCAAATATCCCATACAGTCACAGGTCGAAATTTCACCCCACCAGAACTCGTTCAAAAATCAATTGGTTTTCATAAGTAGTGGCTTTTTGTTCATGGTTCGGCCTCTAGATCAATTCGTTATCTAAATCTGGCAACATAATTTTTGGTCAAAATTCATGTGAAAATGGGACCCTCAAATATCCCATATAGTCACAGGTCGAAATTTCACCCCACCACTCGTTCAAAAATCAACTGCTTTTCGTAAGGAGTGGCTGTCTGTTCATGGTTCGGCCTATAGATCAATTCGGCATCTAAATCTGGCAACCTTAATTTTGGTCAAAATTCATGTGAAAATAAGGAGTGGCTTTTTGTTCATGGCTTAACTTATAGATGATTTCGGCATCTAAGTCTGGTAACATCATTTTTGGTCAAAATTCATGTGAAAATGATACCCCCAAATATCCCATATAGTCACAGGTCGAAATTTCACACCACCAGAACTCGGTCAAAAATCAACTGCTTTTCATAGGGAGTGGCTGTCTCTTCATGGTTCGGCCTATAGATCAATTCGGCATCTAAATCTGACAACCTTATTTTTGGTCAAAATTCATGTGAAAATGGGACCATCAAATATCCAATATAGTCACAGGTCGAAATTTCCCAACCCCGGAAGTCGGTCAAAAATCAACTGATTTTCATTAGGAGTGAATTTTTGTTCATGACTCGGCCTCTAGATCCCTCTATAACTCGCTCAAAAATCAACTGGTTTTCATAAGTAGTGGCTTTCTGTTCATGGTTCGGCCTCTAGATCAATTCGTTATCTAAATCTGGCAACATAATTTTTGGTCAAAATTCATGTGAAAATGGGACCCTCAAATATCCCATATAGTCACAGGTCGAAATTTCACCCCACCAGAACTCGTTCAAAAATCAACTGGTTTTCATAAGGAGTGGCTTTCTGTTCATGGTTCGGCCTCTAGATCAATTCGGCATCTAAGTCTGGCAACATCATTTTTGGTCAAAATTCATGTGAAAATGATACCCCCAAATATCCCATATAGTCACAGGTCGAAATTTCACACCACCAGAACTCGGTCAAAAATCAACTGGTTTTCATAAGGAGTGGCTTTTTGTTCATGGCTTGACCGTTAGATCCATTCGGCATCTAAATCTGGCATCATCATTTTTGGTCAAAATTCATTTGAAAATGGGACCCTCAAATATCCCACATAGTCACAGGTCGAAATTTCACCCCACCAGAACTCGTTCAAAAATCAACTGGTTTTCATAAGGAGTGGCTTTTTGTTCATGGCTTGACCGTTAGATCCATTCGGCATCTAAATCTGGCAACATCATTTTTGGTCAAAATTCATTTGAAAATGGGACCCTCAAATATCCCATATAGAAACAGGTCGAAATTTCCGAGCACCAGAAGACGGTCAAAAATCAACCGATTTTCTTAAGGAGTGTCTCTCTGTTTATGGCTTGGCTTTTAGATCAATTCGGCATCTAAATCTGACAATATTATTTTTGGTCAAAATTCATGTGAAAATGGGACCCTCAAATATCCCATATAGTCACAGGTCGAAATTTCACCCCACCAGAACTCGTTCAAAAATCAATTGGTTTTCATAAGTAGTGGCTTTCTGTTCATGGTTCGGCCTCTAGATCAATTCGGCATCTAAATCTGGCAACATCATTTTTGGTCAAAATTCATGTGAAAATGGGACCCTCAAATATCCCATATAGTCACAGGTCGAAATTTCACCCCACCAGAACTCGTTCAAAAATCAATTGGTTTTCATAAGTAGTGGCTTTTTGTTCATGGTTCGGCCTCTAGATCAATTCGTTATCTAAATCTGGCAACATAATTTTTGGTCAAAATTCATGTGAAAATGGGACCCTCAAATATCCCATATAGTCACAGGTCGAAATTTCACCCCACCACTCGTTCAAAAATCAACTGCTTTTCGTAAGGAGTGGCTGTCTGTTCATGGTTCGGCCTATAGATCAATTCGGCATCTAAATCTGGCAACCTTAATTTTGGTCAAAATTCATGTGAAAATAAGGAGTGGCTTTTTGTTCATGGCTTAACTTATAGATGATTTCGGCATCTAAGTCTGGTAACATCATTTTTGGTCAAAATTCATGTGAAAATGATACCCCCAAATATCCCATATAGTCACAGGTCGAAATTTCACACCACCAGAACTCGGTCAAAAATCAACTGCTTTTCATAGGGAGTGGCTGTCTCTTCATGGTTCGGCCTATAGATCAATTCGGCATCTAAATCTGACAACCTTATTTTTGGTCAAAATTCATGAGAAAATGGGACCATCAAATATCCAATATAGTCACAGGTCGAAATTTCCCAGCCCCGGAAGTCGGTCAAAAATCAACTGATTTTCATTAGGAGTGAATTTTTGTTCATGACTCGGCCTCTAGATCCCTCTATAACTCGCTCAAAAATCAACTGGTTTTCATAAGTAGTGGCTTTCTGTTCATGGTTCGGCCTCTAGATCAATTCGTTATCTAAATCTGGCAACATAATTTTTGGTCAAAATTCATGTGAAAATGGGACCCTCAAATATCCCATATAGTCACAGGTCGAAATTTCACCCCACCAGAACTCGTTCAAAAATCAACTGGTTTTCATAAGGAGTAGCTTTTTGTTCATGGCTTAACTTATAGATCAATTCGGTATCTAAATCTGGCAATAGTATTTTTGGTCAAAATTCATGTGAAAATGAGACCCTCAAATATCCCATATAGTCACAGGTCGAAATTTCACCCCACCAGAACTCGTTCAAAAATCAATTGGTTTTCATAAGTAGTGGCTTTTTGTTCATGGTTCGGCCTCTAGATCAATTCGCTATCTAAATCTGGCAACATAATTTTTGGTCAAAATTCATGTGAAAATTGGACCCTCAAATATCCCATATAGTCACAGGTCGAAATTTCACCCCACCAGAACTCTTTCAAAAATCAACTGCTTTTCATAAGGAGTGGCTGTCTGTTCATGGTTCGGCCTATAGATCAATTCGGCATCTAAATCTGGCAACCTTATTTTTGGTCAAAATTCATGTGAAAATGGGACCATCAAATATCCAATATAGTCACAGGTCGAAATTTCCCAGCCCCAGAAGTCGGTCAAAAATCAACTGATTTTCATTAGGAGTGAATTTTTGTTCATGACTCGGCCTCTAGATCCCTCTATAACTCGCTCAAAAATCAACTGGTTTTCATAAGGAGTAGCTTTTTGTTCATGGCTTAACTTATAGATCAATTCGGTATCTAAATCTGGCAATAGTATTTTTGGTCAAAATTCATGTGAAAATGAGACCCTCAAATATCCCATATAGTCACAGGTCGAAATTTCACCCCACCAGAACTCGTTCAAAAATCAATTGGTTTTCATAAGTAGTGGCTTTTTGTTCATGGTTCGGCCTCTAGATCAATTCGTTATCTAAATCTGGCAACATAATTTTTGGTCAAAATTCATGTGAAAATGGGACCCTCAAATATCCCATATAGTCACAGGTCGAAATTTCACCCCACCAGAACTCGTTCAGAAATCAATTGGTTTTCATAAGTAGTGGCTTTCTGTTCATGGTTCGGCCTCTAGATCAATTCGTTATCTAAATCTGGCAACATAATTTTTGGTCAAAATTCATGTGAAAGTGGGACCCTCAAATATCCCATATAGTCACAGGTCGAAATTTCCCAGCACCAGAAGACGGTCAAAAATCAAACGCTTTTCTTAAGGAGGGTCTTTTTGTTTATGGCTTGGCTTTTAGATCAATTCGGCATCTAAATCTGACAATATTATTTTTGGTCAAAATTCATGTGAAAATGGGACCCTCAAATATCCCATATAGTCACAGGTCGAAATTTCACCCCACCAGAACTCGTTCAAAAATCAACTGGTTTTCATAAGTAGTGGCTATCTGTTCATGGTTCGGCCTCTAGATTAATTCGGCATCTAAATCTGGCAACATAAATTTTGGTCAAAATTCATGTGAAAATAAGGAGTGGCTTTTTGTTCATGGCTTAACTTATAGATCAATTCGGCATCTAAGTCTGGCAACATCATTTTTGGTCAAAATTCATGCGAAAATGATACCCCCAAATATACCATATAGTCACAGGTCGAAATTTCACACCACCAGAACTTGCTCAAAAATCAACTGGTTTTCATAAGTAGTGGCTTTCTGTTCATGGTTCGGCCTCTAGATCAATTCGTTATCTAAATCTGGCAACATAATTTTTGGTCAAAATTCCTGTGAAAGTGGGACCCTCAAATATCCCATATAGTCACAGGTCGAAATTTCCCAGCACCAGAAGAGGGTCAAAAATCAACCGCTTTTCTTAAGGAGTGGCTTTTTGTTCATGGCTTAACTTATAGATCAATTCGGTATCTAAATCTGGCAATATTATTTTTGGTCAAAATTCATGTGAAAATGGGACCCTCAAATATCCCATATAGTCACAGGTCGAAATTTCACCCCACCAGAACTCGTTCAAAAATCAACTGGTTTTCATAAGGAGTTTCTTTTTGTTCATGGCTTGGCCTTTAGATCCATTCGGCATCTAAATATGGCAATATCATTTTTGGTCAAAATTCATGTGAAAATGGGACCCTCAAATATCCCATATAGTCACAGGTCGAAATTTCACCCCACCAGAACTCGTTCAAAAATCAACTGGTTTTCATAAGGAGTGGCTTTCTGTTCATGGTTCGGCCTCTAGATCAATTCGGCATCTAAATCTGGCAACATCATTTTTGGTCAAAATTCATGTGAAAATGGGACCCTCAAATATCCCATATAGTCACAGGTCGAAATTTCACCCCACCAGAACTCGTTCAAAAATCAATTGGTTTTCATAAGTAGTGGCTTTCTGTTCATGGTTCGGCCTCTAGATCAATTCGGCATCTAAATCTGGCAACATCATTTTTGGTCAAAATTCATGTGAAAATGGGACCCTCAAATATCCCATATAGTCACAGGTCGAAATTTCACCCCACCAGAACTCGTTCAAAAATCAACTGGTTTTCATAAGTAGTGGCTTTTTGTTCATGGTTCGGCCTCTAGATCAATTCGTTATCTAAATCTGGCAACATAATTTTTGGTCAAAATTCATGTGAAAATGGGACCCTCAAATATCCCATATAGTCACAGGTCGAAATTTCACCCCACCAGAACTCGTTCAAAAATCAACCGATTTTCTTAAGGAGTGTCTCTCTGTTTATGGCTTGGCTTTTAGATCAATTCGGCATCTAAATCTTACAATATTATTTTTGGTCAAAATTCATGTGAAAATGGGACCCTCAAATATCCCATATAGTCACATGTCGAAATTTCACCCCACCAGAACTCGTTCAAAAATCAATTGGTTTTCATAAGTAGTGGCTTTCTGTTCATGGTTCGGCCTCTAGATCAATTCGGCATCTAAATCTGGCAACATCATTTTTGGTCAAAATTCATGTGAAAATGGGACCCTCAAATATCCCATATAGTCACAGGTCGAAATTTCACCCCACCAGAACTCGTTCAAAAATCAACTGGTTTTCATAAGGAGTGGCTTTCTGTTCATGGTTCGGCCTCTAGATCAATTCGGCATCTAAGTCTGGCAACATCATTTTTGGTCAAAATTCATTTGAAAATGGGACCCTCAAATATCCCATATAGAAACAGGTCGGAATTTCCGAGCACCAGAAGACGGTCAAAAATCAACCGATTTTCTTAAGGAGTGTCTCTCTGTTTATGGCTTGGCTTTTAGATCAATTCGGCATCTAAATCTTACAATATTATTTTTGGTCAAAATTCATGTGAAAATGGGACCCTCAAATATCCCATATAGTCACAGGTCGAAATTTCACCCCACCAGAATTTGTTCAAAAATCAATTGGTTTTCATAAGTAGTGGCTTTCTGTTCATGGTTCGGCCTCTAGATCAATTCGGCATCTAAATCTGGCAACATCATTTTTGGTCAAAATTCATGTGAAAATGGGACCCTCAAATATCCCATATAGTCACAGGTCGAAATTTCACCCCACCAGAACTCGTTCAAAAATCAATTGGTTTTCATAAGTAGTGGCTTTTTGTTCATGGTTCGGCCTCTAGATCAATTCGTTATCTAAATCTGGCAACATAATTTTTGGTCAAAATTCATGTGAAAATGGGACCCTCAAATATCCCATATAGTCACAGGTCGAAATTTCACCCCACCACTCGTTCAAAAATCAACTGCTTTTCGTAAGGAGTGGCTGTCTGTTCATGGTTCGGCCTATAGATCAATTCGGCATCTAAATTTGGCAACCTTAATTTTGGTCAAAATTCATGTGAAAATGGGACCCTCAAATATCCCATATAGTCACAGGTCGAAATTTCACCCCACCAGAACTCGTTCAAAAATCAACTGGTTTTCATAAGTAGTGGCTTTTTGTTCATGGTTCGGCCTCTAGATCAATTCGTTATCTAAATCTGGCAACATAATTTTTGGTCAAAATTCATGTGAAAATGGGACCCTCAAATATCCCATATAGTCACAGGTCGAAATTTCACCCCACCACTCGTTCAAAAATCAACTGCTTTTCGTAAGGAGTGGCTGTCTGTTCATGGTTCGGCCTCTAGATCAATTCGGCATCTAAATCTGGCAACATCATTTTTGGTCAAAATTCATGTGAAAATGGGACCCTCAAATATCCCATATAGTCACAGGTCGAAATTTCACCCCACCAGAACTCGTTCAAAAATCAACTGGTTTTCATAAGGAGTGGCTTTCTGTTCATGGTTCGGCCTCTAGATCAATTCGGCATCTAAGTCTGGCAACATCATTTTTGGTCAAAATTCATTTGAAAATGGGACCCTCAAATATCCCATATAGAAACAGGTCGAAATTTCCGAGCACCAGAAGACGGTCAAAAATCAACCGATTTTCTTAAGGAGTGTCTCTCTGTTTATGGCTTGGCTTTTAGATCAATTCGGCATCTAAATCTTACAATATTATTTTTGGTCAAAATTCATGTGAAAATGGGACCCTCAAATATCCCATATAGTCACAGGTCGAAATTTCACCCCACCAGAACTCGTTCAAAAATCAATTGGTTTTCATAAGTAGTGGCTTTCTGTTCATGGTTCGGCCTCTAGATCAATTCGGCATCTAAATCTGGCAACATCATTTTTGGTCAAAATTCATGTGAAAATGGGACCCTCAAATATCCCATATAGTCACAGGTCGAAATTTCACCCCACCAGAACTCGTTCAAAAATCAATTGGTTTTCATAAGTAGTGGCTTTTTGTTCATGGTTCGGCCTCTAGATCAATTCGTTATCTAAATCTGGCAACATAATTTTTGGTCAAAATTCATGTGAAAATGGGACCCTCAAATATCCCATATAGTCACAGGTCGAAATTTCCCAGCCCCGGAAGTCGGTCAAAAATCAACTGATTTTCATTAGGAGTGAATTTTTGTTCATGACTCGGCCTCTAGATCCCTCTATAACTCGCTCAAAAATCAACTGGTTTTCATAAGTAGTGGCTTTCTGTTCATGGTTCGGCCTCTAGATCAATTCGTTATCTAAATCTGGCAACATAATTTTTGGTCAAAATTCATGTGAAAGTGGGACCCTCAAATATCCCATATAGTCACAGGTCGAAATTTCCCAGCACCAGAAGACGGTCAAAAATCAAACGCTTTTCTTAAGGAGTGTCTTTTTGCTTATGGCTTGGCTTTTAGATCAATTGGGTATCTAAATCTGACAATATTATTTTTGGTCAAAATTCATGTGAAAATGGGACCCTCAAATATCCCATATAGTCACAGGTCGAAATTTCACCCCACCAGAACTCGTTCAAAAATCAACTGGTTTTCATAAGGAGTGGCTTTCTGTTCATGGTTCGGCCTCTAGATCAATTCGGCATCTAAGTCTGGCAACATCATTTTTGGTCAAAATTCATTTGAAAATGGGACCCTCAAATATCCCATATAGAAACAGGTCGAAATTTCCGAGCACCAGAAGACGGTCAAAAATCAACCGATTTTCTTAAGGAGTGTCTCTCTGTTTATGGCTTGGCTTTTAGATCAATTCGGCATCTAAATCTTACAATATTATTTTTGGTCAAAATTCATGTGAAAATGGGACCCTCAAATATCCCATATAGTCACAGGTCGAAATTTCACCCCACCAGAACTCGTTCAAAAATCAATTGGTTTTCATAAGTAGTGGCTTTCTGTTCATGGTTCGGCCTCTAGATCAATTCGGCATCTAAATCTGGCAACATCATTTTTGGTCAAAATTCATGTGAAAATGGGACCCTCAAATATCCCATATAGTCACAGGTCGAAATTTCACCCCACCAGAACTCGTTCAAAAATCAATTGGTTTTCATAAGTAGTGGCTTTTTGTTCATGGTTCGGCCTCTAGATCAATTCGTTATCTAAATCTGGCAACATAATTTTTGGTCAAAATTCATGTGAAAATGGGACCCTCAAATATCCCATATAGTCACAGGTCGAAATTTCCCAGCCCCGGAAGTCGGTCAAAAATCAACTGATTTTCATTAGGAGTGAATTTTTGTTCATGACTCGGCCTCTAGATCCCTCTATAACTCGCTCAAAAATCAACTGGTTTTCATAAGTGGTGGCTTTCTGTTCATGGTTCGGCCTCTAGATCAATTCGTTATCTAAATCTGGCAACATAATTTTTGGTCAAAATTCATGTGAAAGTGGGACCCTCAAATATCCCATATAGTCACAGGTCGAAATTTCCCAGCACCAGAAGACGGTCAAAAATCAAACGCTTTTCTTAAGGAGTATCTTTTTGCTTATGGCTTGGCTTTTAGATCAATTGGGTATCTAAATCTGACAATATTATTTTTGGTCAAAATTCTTGTGAAAATGGGACCCTCAAATATCCCATATAGTCACAGGTCGAAATTTCACCCCACCAGAACTCGTTCAAAAATCAACTGGTTTTCATAAGGAGTGCCTTTCTGTTCATGGTTCGGCCTCTAGATCAATTCGGCATCTAAGTCTGGCAACATCATTTTTGGTCAAAATTCATTTGAAAATGGGACCCTCAAATATCCCATATAGAAACAGGTCGAAATTTCCGAGCACCAGAAGACGGTCAAAAATCAACCGATTTTCTTAAGGAGTGTCTCTCTGTTTATGGCTTGGCTTTTAGATCAATTCGGCATCTAAATCTTACAATATTATTTTTGGTCAAAATTCATGTGAAAATGGGACCCTCAAATATCCCATATAGTCACAGGTCGAAATTTCACCCCACCAGAACTCGTTCAAAAATCAATTGGTTTTCATAAGTAGTGGCTTTCTGTTCATGGTTCGGCCTCTAGATCAATTCGGCATCTAAATCTGGCAACATCATTTTTGGTCAAAATTCATGTGAAAATGGGACCCTCAAATATCCCATATAGTCACAGGTCGAAATTTCACCCCACCAGAACTCGTTCAAAAATCAATTGGTTTTCATAAGTAGTGGCTTTTTGTTCATGGTTCGGCCTCTAGATCAATTCGTTATCTAAATCTGGCAACATAATTTTTGGTCAAAATTCATGTGAAAATGGGACCCTCAAATATCCCATATAGTCACAGGTCGAAATTTCACCCCACCACTCGTTCAAAAATCAACTGCTTTTCGTAAGGAGTGGCTGTCTGTTCATGGTTCGGCCTATAGATCAATTCGGCATCTAAATCTGGCAACCTTAATTTTGGTCAAAATTCATGTGAAAATAAGGAGTGGCTTTTTGTTCATGGCTTAACTTATAGATGATTTCGGCATCTAAGTCTGGTAACATCATTTTTGGTCAAAATTCATGTGAAAATGATACCCCCAAATATCCCATATAGTCACAGGTCGAAATTTCACACCACCAGAACTCGGTCAAAAATCAACTGCTTTTCATAGGGAGTGGCTGTCTCTTCATGGTTCGGCCTATAGATCAATTCGGCATCTAAATCTGACAACCTTATTTTTGGTCAAAATTCATGAGAAAATGGGACCATCAAATATCCAATATAGTCACAGGTCGAAATTTCCCAGCCCCGGAAGTCGGTCAAAAATCAACTGATTTTCATTAGGAGTGAATTTTTGTTCATGACTCGGCCTCTAGATCCCTCTATAACTCGCTCAAAAATCAACTGGTTTTCATAAGTAGTGGCTTTCTGTTCATGGTTCGGCCTCTAGATCAATTCGTTATCTAAATCTGGCAACATAATTTTTGGTCAAAATTCATGTGAAAATGGGACCCTCAAATATCCCATATAGACACAGGTCGAAATTTCACCCCACCAGAACTCGTTCAAAAATCATCTGGTTTTCATAAGGAGTAGCTTTTTGTTCATGGCTTAACTTATAGATCAATTCGGTATCTAAATCTGGCAATAGTATTTTTGGTCAAAATTCATGTGAAAATGAGACCCTCAAATATCCCATATAGTCACAGGTCGAAATTTCACCCCACCAGAACTCGTTCAAAAATCAATTGGTTTTCATAAGTAGTGGCTTTTTGTTCATGGTTCGGCCTCTAGATCAATTCGTTATCTAAATCTGGCAACATAATTTTTGGTCAAAATTCATGTGAAAATGGGACCCTCAAATATCCCATATAGTCACAGGTCGAAATTTCACCCCACCAGAACTCGTTCAAAAATCAACTGCTTTTCATAAGGAGTGGCTGTCTGTTCATGGTTCGGCCTATAGATCAATTCGGCATCTAAATCTGGCAACCTTATTTTTGGTCAAAATTCATGTGAAAATGGGACCATCAAATATCCAATATAGTCACAGGTCGAAATTTCCCAGCCCCAGAAGTCGGTCAAAAATCAACTGATTTTCATTAGGAGTGAATTTTTGTTCATGACTCGGCCTCTAGATCCCTCTATAACTCGCTCAAAATCAACTGGTTTTCATAAGGAGTAGCTTTTTGTTCATGGCTTAACTTATAGATCAATTCGGTATCTAAATCTGGCAATACTATTTTTGGTCAAAATTCATGTGAAAATGGGACCCTCAAATATCCCATATAGTCACAGGTCGAAATTTCACCCCACCAGAACTCGTTCAAAAATCAATTGGTTTTCATAAGTAGTGGCTTTTTGTTCATGGTTCGGCCTCTAGATCAATTCGTTATCTAAATCTGGCAACATAATTTTTGGTCAAAATTCATGTGAAAATGGGACCCTCAAATATCCCATATAGTCACAGGTCGAAATTTCACCCCACCAGAACTCGTTCAGAAATCAATTGGTTTTCATAAGTAGTGGCTTTCTGTTCATGGTTCGGCCTCTAGATCAATTCGTTATCTAAATCTGGCAACATAATTTTTGGTCAAAATTCATGTGAAAGTGGGACCCTCAAATATCCCATATAGTCACAGGTCGAAATTTCCCAGCACCAGAAGACGGTCAAAAATCAAACGCTTTTCTTAAGGAGGGTCTTTTTGTTTATGGCTTGGCTTTTAGATCAATTCGGCATCTAAATCTGACAATATTATTTTTGGTCAAAATTCATGTGAAAATGGGACCCTCAAATATCCCATATAGTCACAGGTCGAAATTTCACCCCACCAGAACTCGTTCAAAAATCAACTGGTTTTCATAAGTAGTGGCTATCTGTTCATGGTTCGGCCTCTAGATTAATTCGGCATCTAAATCTGGCAACATAAATTTTGGTCAAAATTCATGTGAAAATAAGGAGTGGCTTTTTGTTCATGGCTTAACTTATAGATCAATTCGGCATCTAAGTCTGGCAACATCATTTTTGGTCAAAATTCATGCGAAAATGATACCCCCAAATATACCATATAGTCACAGGTCGAAATTTCACACCACCAGAACTTGCTCAAAAATCAACTGGTTTTCATAAGTAGTGGCTTTCTGTTCATGGTTCGGCCTCTAGATCAATTCGTTATCTAAATCTGGCAACATAATTTTTGGTCAAAATTCCTGTGAAAGTGGGACCCTCAAATATCCCATATAGTCACAGGTCGAAATTTCCCAGCACCAGAAGAGGGTCAAAAATCAACCGCTTTTCTTAAGGAGTGGCTTTTTGTTCATGGCTTAACTTATAGATCAATTCGGTATCTAAATCTGGCAATATTATTTTTGGTCAAAATTCATGTGAAAATGGGACCCTCAAATATCCCATATAGTCACAGGTCGAAATTTCACCCCACCAGAACTCGTTCAAAAATCAACTGGTTTTCATAAGGAGTTTCTTTTTGTTCATGGCTTGGCCTTTAGATCCATTCGGCATCTAAATATGGCAATATCATTTTTGGTCAAAATTCATTTGAAAATGGGACCATCAAATATCCCATTTAGACACAGGTCGAAATTTCCCAGCACCAGAAGACAGTAAAAAATCAACCGCTTTTCATAAATAGTGGCTTTTTGTTCTTGGCTTGGCTTTTAAATCAATTCGGCATCTAAATCTGACAATATTATTTTTGGTCAAAATTCATGTGAAAATGGGACCCTCAAATATCCCATATAGTCACAGGTCGAAATTTCACCCCACCAGAACTCGTTCAAAAATCAATTGGTTTTCATAAGTAGTGGCTTTTTGTTCATGGTTCGGCCTCTAGATCAATTCGTTATCTAAATCTGGCAACATAATTTTTGGTCAAAATTCATGTGAAAATGGGACCCTCAAATATCCCATATAGTCACAGGTCGAAATTTCACCCCACCAGAACTCGTTCAGAAATCAATTGGTTTTCATAAGTAGTGGCTTTCTGTTCATGGTTCGGCCTCTAGATCAATTCGTTATCTAAATCTGGCAACATAATTTTTGGTCAAAATTCATGTGAAAGTGGGACCCTCAAATATCCCATATAGTCACAGGTCGAAATTTCCCAGCACCAGAAGACGGTCAAAAATCAAACGCTTTTCTTAAGGAGGGTCTTTTTGTTTATGGCTTGGCTTTTAGATCAATTCGGCATCTAAATCTGACAATATTATTTTTGGTCAAAATTCATGTGAAAATGGGACCCTCAAATATCCCATATAGTCACAGGTCGAAATTTCACCCCACCAGAACTCGTTCAAAAATCAACTGGTTTTCATAAGTAGTGGCTATCTGTTCATGGTTCGGCCTCTAGATTAATTCGGCATCTAAATCTGGCAACATAAATTTTGGTCAAAATTCATGTGAAAATAAGGAGTGGCTTTTTGTTCATGGCTTAACTTATAGATCAATTCGGCATCTAAGTCTGGCAACATCATTTTTGGTCAAAATTCATGCGAAAATGATACCCCCAAATATACCATATAGTCACAGGTCGAAATTTCACACCACCAGAACTTGCTCAAAAATCAACTGGTTTTCATAAGTAGTGGCTTTCTGTTCATGGTTCGGCCTCTAGATCAATTCGTTATCTAAATCTGGCAACATAATTTTTGGTCAAAATTCCTGTGAAAGTGGGACCCTCAAATATCCCATATAGTCACAGGTCGAAATTTCCCAGCACCAGAAGAGGGTCAAAAATCAACCGCTTTTCTTAAGGAGTGGCTTTTTGTTCATGGCTTAACTTATAGATCAATTCGGTATCTAAATCTGGCAATATTATTTTTGGTCAAAATTCATGTGAAAATGGGACCCTCAAATATCCCATATAGTCACAGGTCGAAATTTCACCCCACCAGAACTCGTTCAAAAATCAACTGGTTTTCATAAGGAGTTTCTTTTTGTTCATGGCTTGGCCTTTAGATCCATTCGGCATCTAAATATGGCAATATCATTTTTGGTCAAAATTCATTTGAAAATGGGACCATCAAATATCCCATTTAGACACAGGTCGAAATTTCCCAGCACCAGAAGACAGTAAAAAATCAACCGCTTTTCATAAATAGTGGCTTTTTGTTCTTGGCTTGGCTTTTAAATCAATTCGGCATCTAAATCTGACAATATTATTTTTGGTCAAAATTCATGTGAAAATGGGACCCTCAAATATCCCATATAGTCACAGGTCGAAATTTCACCCCACCAGAACTCGTTCAAAAATCAACTGGTTTTCATAAGGAGTGGCTTTTTGTTCATGGCTTAACTTATAGATCAATTCGGTATCTAAATCTGGCAATATTATTTTTGGTCAAAATTCATGTGAAAATGGGACCCTCAAATATCCCATATAGTCACAGGTCGAAATTTCACCCCACCAGAACTCGTTCAAAAATCAACTGGTTTTCATAAGGAGTGGCTTTTTGTTCATGGCAATATCATTTTTGGTCAAAATTCATTTGAAAATGGGACCCTCAAATATCCCATATAGACACAGGTCGAAATTTCCCAGCACCAGAAGACGGTCAAAAATCAACCGCTTTTCTTAAGGAGTGTCTTTTTACTTATGGCTTGGCTTTTAGATCAATATGGTATCTAAATCTGACAATATTATTTTTGGTCAAAATTCATGTGAAAATGGGACCCTCAAATATCCCATATAGTCACAGGTCGAAATTTCACCCCACCAGAACTCGTTCAAAAATCAATTGGTTTTCATAAGTAGTGGCTTTCTGTTCATGGTTCGGCCTCTAGATCAATTCGGCATCTAAATCTGGCAACATAATTTTTGGTCAAAATTCATGTGAAAATGGGACCGTCAAATATCCCATATAGTCACAGGTCGAAATTTCACCCCACCAGAACTCGTTCAAAAATCAATTGGTTTTCATAAGTAGTGGCTTTCTGTTCATGGCTTAACTTATAGATCAATTCGGCATCTAAGTCTGGCAACATCATTTTTGGTCAAAATTCAAGCGAAAATGATACCCCCAAATATACCATATAGTCACAGGTCGAAATTTCACACCACCAGAACTTGGTCAAAAATCAACTGCATTTCATAATGCAGTGGCTTTTTGTTCATGACTCGACCTCTAGATCACCCCCATAACTCAGTCAAAAATCAAATGCTTTTCTTAAGTGGTGGCTTTTGTGTTCATGGCTTGGCCTTTAAATCAATTCGGCATCTAAATCTGGCAACATCATTTTTGGACAAAATTCATGTGAAAATGGGACCCTCAAATATCCCATATAGAAACAGGTCGAAATTTCACCCCACCAGAACTCGTTCAAAAATCAACTGGTTTTCATAAGGAGTGGCATTTTGTTCATGGCTTAACTTATACATCAATTTGGTATCTAAATCTGGCAATATTATTTTTGGTCAAAATTCATGTGAAAATGGGACCCTCAAATATCCCATATAGTCACAGGTCGAAATTTCACCCCACCAGAACTCGTTCAAAAATCAACTGGTTTTCATAAGGAGTGGCTTTTTGTTCATGGCTTGGCCTTTAGATCCATTCGGCATCTAAATCTGGCAATATCATTTATGGTCAAAATTCATGTGAAAATGGGACCCTCAAATATCCCATATAGTCACAGGTCGAAATTT
Organism: Drosophila littoralis; assembly: GCA_018903485.1. NCBI lineage: Eukaryota > Metazoa > Arthropoda > Insecta > Diptera > Drosophilidae > Drosophila > Drosophila littoralis. The sequence continues at coordinate 12,844 of JAEIGF010000270.1, read as the reverse complement.
CACCCCACCCGAACTCGTTCAAAAATCAATTGGTTTTCATAAGTAGTGGCTTTCTGTTCATGGTTCGGCCTCTAGATCAATTCGTTATCTAAATCTGGCAACATAATTTTTGGTCAAAATTCCTGTGAAAGTGGGACCCTCAAATATCCCATATAGTCACAGGTCGAAATTTCACCCCACCAGAACTCGTTCAAAAATCAATTGGTTTTCATAAGTAGTGGCTTTCTGTTCATGGTTCGGCCTCTAGATCAATTCGGCATCTAAATCTGGCAACATAATTTTTGGTCAAAATTCATGTGAAAATGGGACCCTCAAATATCCCATATAGTCACAGGTCGAAATTTCACCCCACCAGAACTCGTTCAAAAATCAACTGGTTTTCATAAGGAGTAGCTTTTTGTTCATGGCTTAACTTATAGATCAATTCGGTATCTAAATCTGGCAATAGTATTTTTGGTCAAAATTCATGTGAAAATGAGACCCTCAAATATCCCATATAGTCACAGGTCGAAATTTCACCCCACCAGAACTCGTTCAAAAATCAATTGGTTTTCATAAGTAGTGGCTTTTTGTTCATGGTTCGGCCTCTAGATCAATTCGTTATCTAAATCTGGCAACCTTATTTTTGGTCAAAATTCATGTGAAAATGGGACCCTCAAATATCCCATATAGTCACAGGTCGAAATTTCACCCCACCAGAACTCGTTCAAAAATAAACTGCTTTTCATAAGGAGTGTCTGTCTGTTCATGGTTCGGCCTATAGATCAATTCGGCATCTAAATCTGGCAACCTTATTTTTGGTCAAAATTCATGTGAAAATAAGGAGTGGCTTTTTGTTCATGGCTTAACTTATAGATGAATTCGGCATCTAAGTCTGGCAACATCATTTTTGGTCAAAATTCATGTGAAAATGATACCCCCAAATATCCCATATAGTCACAGGTCGAAATTTCACACCACCAGAACTCGGTCAAAAATCAACTGCTTTTCATAAGGAGTTGTTGTCTGTTCATGGTTCGGCCTATAGATCAATTCGGCATCTAAATCTGGCAACCTTATTTTTGGTCAAAATTCATGTGAAATTGGGACCATCAAATATTCAATATAGTCACAGGTCGAAATTTCCCAGCCCCAGAAGTCGGTCAAAAATCAACTGATTTTCATTAGGAGTGAATTTTTGTTCATGACTCGGCCTCTAGATCCCTCTATAACTCGCTCAAAAATCAACTGGTTTTCATAAGTAGTGGCTTTCTGTTCATGGTTCGGCCTCTAGATCAATTCGTTATCTAAATCTGGCAACATAATTTTTGGTCAAAATTCCTGTGAAAGTGGGACCCTCAAATATCCCATATAGTCACAGGTCGAAATTTCCCAGCACCAGAAGAAGGTCAAAAATCAACCGCTTTTCTTAAGGAGTGTCTTTTTGTTTATGGCTTGGCTTTTAGATCAATTCGGCATCTAAATCTGACAATATTATTTTTGGTCAAAATTCATGTGAAAATGGGACCCTCAAATATCCCATATAGTCACAGGTCGAAATTTCACCCCACCAGAACTCGTTCAAAAATCAACTGGTTTTCATAAGTAGTGGCTATCTGTTCATGGTTCGGCCTCTAGATTAATTCGGCATCTAAATCTGGCAACATAAATTTTGGTCAAAATTCATGTGAAAATAAGGAGTGGCTTTTTGTTCATGGCTTAACTTATAGATCAATTCGGCATCTAAGTCTGGCAACATAATTTTTGGTCAAAATTCCTGTGAAAGTGGGACCCTCAAATATCCCATATAGTCACAGGTCGAAATTTCACCCCACCAGAACTCGTTCAAAAATCAATTGGTTTTCATAAGTAGTGGCTTTCTGTTCATGGTTCGGCCTCTAGATCAATTCGGCATCTAAATCTGGCAACATCATTTTTGGTCAAAATTCATGTGAAAATGGGACCCTCAAATATCCCATATAGTCACAGGTCGAAATTTCACCCCACCAGAACTCGTTCAAAAATCAACTGGTTTTCATAAGGAGTAGCTTTTTGTTCATGGCTTAACTTATAGATCAATTCGGTATCTAAATCTGGCAATAGTATTTTTGGTCAAAATTCATGTGAAAATGAGACCCTCAAATATCCCATATAGTCACAGGTCGAAATTTCACCCCACCAGAACTCGTTCAAAAATCAATTGGTTTTCATAAGTAGTGGCTTTTTGTTCATGGTTCGGCCTCTAGATCAATTCGTTATCTAAATCTGGCAACCTTATTTTTGGTCAAAATTCATGTGAAAATGGGACCCTCAAATATCCCATATAGTCACAGGTCGAAATTTCACCCCACCAGAACTCGTTCAAAAATAAACTGCTTTTCATAAGGAGTGTCTGTCTGTTCATGGTTCGGCCTATAGATCAATTCGGCATCTAAATCTGGCAACCTTATTTTTGGTCAAAATTCATGTGAAAATAAGGAGTGGCTTTTTGTTCATGGCTTAACTTATAGATGAATTCGGCATCTAAGTCTGGCAACATCATTTTTGGTCAAAATTCATGTGAAAATGATACCCCCAAATATCCCATATAGTCACAGGTCGAAATTTCACACCACCAGAACTCGGTCAAAAATCAACTGCTTTTCATAAGGAGTGGTTGTCTGTTCATGGTTCGGCCTATAGATCAATTCGGCATCTAAATCTGGCAACCTTATTTTTGGTCAAAATTCATGTGAAAATGGGACCATCAAATATTCAATATAGTCACAGGTCGAAATTTCCCAGCCCCAGAAGTCGGTCAAAAATCAACTGATTTTCATTAGGAGTGAATTTTTGTTCATGACTCGGCCTCTAGATCCCTCTATAACTCGCTCAAAAATCAACTGGTTTTCATAAGTAGTGGCTTTCTGTTCATGGTTCGGCCTCTAGATCAATTCGTTATCTAAATCTGGCAACATAATTTTTGGTCAAAATTCCTGTGAAAGTGGGACCCTCAAATATCCCATATAGTCACAGGTCGAAATTTCCCAGCACCAGAAGAAGGTCAAAAATCAACCGCTTTTCTTAAGGAGTGTCTTTTTGTTTATGGCTTGGCTTTTAGATCAATTCGGCATCTAAATCTGACAATATTATTTTTGGTCAAAATTCATGTGAAAATGGGACCCTCAAATATCCCATATAGTCACAGGTCGAAATTTCACCCCACCAGAACTCGTTCAAAAATCAACTGGTTTTCATAAGTAGTGGCTATCTGTTCATGGTTCGGCCTCTAGATTAATTCGGCATCTAAATCTGGCAACATACATTTTGGTCAAAATTCATGTGAAAATAAGGAGTGTCTTTTTGTTTATGGCTTGGCTTTTAGATCAATTCGGCATCTAAATCTGACAATATTATTTTTGGTCAAAATTCATGTGAAAATGGGACCCTCAAATATACCATATAGTCACAGGTCGAAATTTCACCCCACCAGAACTCGTTCAAAAATCAACTGGTTTTCATAAGTAGTGGCTATCTGTTCATGGTTCGGCCTCTAGATTAATTCGGCATCTAAATCTGGCAACATAAATTTTGGTCAAAATTCATGTGAAAATAAGGAGTGGCTTTTTGTTCATGGCTTAACTTATAGATCAATTCGGCATCTAAGTCTGGCAACATCATTTTTGGTCAAAATTCATGCGAAAATGATACCCCCAAATATACCATATAGTCACAGGTCGAAATTTCACACCACCAGAACTTGCTCAAAAATCAACTGGTTTTCATAAGTAGTGGCTTTCTGTTCATGGTTCGGCCTCTAGATCAATTCGTTATCTAAATCTGGCAACATAATTTTTGGTCAAAATTCCTGTGAAAGTGGGACCCTCAAATATCCCATATAGTCACAGGTCGAAATTTCCCAGCACCAGAAGACGGTCAAAAATCAACCGCTTTTCTTAAGGAGTGTCTTTTTGTTTATGGCTTGGCTTTTAGATCAATTCGGCATCTAAATCTGACAATATTATTTTTGGTCAAAATTCATGTGAAAATGGGACCCTCAAATATCCCTGGTTTTCATAAGGAGTGGCTTTTTGTTCATGGCTTGGCCTTTAGATCCATTCGGCATCTAAATCTGGCAATATCATTTTTGGTCAAAATTCATTTGAAAATGGGACCATCAAATATCCCATATAGACACAGGTCGAAATTTCCCAGCACCAGAAGACAGTCAAAAATCAACCGCTTTTCATAAATAGTGGCTTTTTGTTCTTGGCTTGGCTTTTAAATCAATTCGGCATCTAAATCTGACAATATTATTTTTGGTCAAAATTCATGTGAAAATGGGACCCTCAAATATCCCATATAGTCACAGGTCGAAATTTCACCCCACCAGAACTCGTTCAAAAATCAACTGGTTTTCATAAGGAGTGGCTTTTTGTTCATGGCTTAACTTATAGATCAATTCGGTATCTAAATCTGACAATATTATTTTTGGTCAAAATTCATGTGGAAATGGGACCCTCAAATATCCCATATAGTCACAGGTCGAAATTTCACCCCACCAGAACTCGTTCAAAAATCAACTGGTTTTCATAAGGAGTGGCTTTTTGTTCATGGCTTGGCCCTTAGATCCATTCGGCATCTAAGTCTGGCAATATCATTTTTGGTCAAAATTCATTTGAAAATTGGACCATCAAATATCCCATATAGACACAGGTCGAAATTTCCCAGCACCAGAAGACAGTCAAAAATCAACCGCTTTTCATAAATAGTGGCTTTTTGTTCTTGGCTTGGCTTTTAAATCAATTCGGCATCTAAATCTGGCAATATCATTTTTGGTCAAAATTCATTTGAAAATGGGACCATCAAATATCCCATATAGACACAGGTCGAAATTTCCCAGCACCAGAAGATAGTCAAAAATCAACCGCTTTTCATAAATAGTGGCTTTTTGTTCATGGCTTAACTTATAGATCAATTCGGTATCTAAATCTGGCAATATTATTTTTGGTCAAAATTCATGTGAAAATGGGACCCTCAAATATCCCATATAGTCACAGGTCGAAATTTCACCCCACCAGAACTCGTTCAAAAATCAACTGGTTTTCATAAGGAGTGGCTTTTTGTTCATGGCTTAACTTATAGATCAATTCGGTATCTAAATCTGACAATATTATTTTTGGTCAAAATTCATGTGGAAATGGGACCCTCAAATATCCCATATAGTCACAGGTCGAAATTTCACCCCACCAGAACTCGTTCAAAAATCAACTGGTTTTCATAAGGAGTGGCTTTTTGTTCATGGCTTGGCCTTTAGATCCATTCGGCATCTAAATCTGGCAATATCATTTTTGGTCAAAATTCATTTGAAAATGGGACCATCAAATATCCCATATAGACACAGGTCGAAATTTCCCAGCACCAGAGGACAGTCAAAAATCAACCGCTTTTCATAAATAGTGGCTTTTTGTTCTTGGCTTGGCTTTTAAATCAATTCGGCATCTAAATCTGACAATATTATTTTTGGTCAAAATTCATGTGAAAATGGGACCCTCAAATATCCCATATAGTCACAGGTCGAAATTTCACCCCACCAGAACTCGTTCAAAAATCAACTGGTTTTCATAAGTAGTGGCTTTTTGTTCATGGCTTAACTTATAGATCAATTCGGTATCTAAATCTGGCAATATTATTTTTGGTCAAAATTCATGTGAAAATGAGACCCTCAAATATCCCATATAGTCACAGGTCGAAATTTCACCCCACCAGAACTCGTTCAAAAATCAACTGCTTTTCATAAGGAGTGTCTGTCTGTTCATGGTTCGGCCTATAGATCAATTCGGCATCTAAATCTGGCAACCTTATTTTTGGTCAAAATTCATGTGAAAATGGGACCCTCAAATATCCCATATAGTCACAGGTCGAAATTTCACCCCACCAGAACTCGTTCAAAAATCAACTGGTTTTCATAAGTAGTGGCTTTTTGTTCATGGCTTAACTTATAGATGAATTCGGCATCTAAGTCTGGCAACATCATTTTTGGTCAAAATTCATGTGAAAATGATACCCCCAAATATCCCATATAGTCACAGGTCGAAATTTCACACCACCAGAACTCGGTCAAAAATCAACTGCTTTTCATAAGGAGTGGTTGTCTGTTCATGGTTCGCCTTATAGATCAATTCGGCATCTAAATCTGGCAACCTTATTTTTGGTCAAAATTCATGTGAAAATGGGACCACCAAATATTCAATATAGTCACAGGTCGAAATTTCCCAGCCCCAGAAGTCGGTCAAAAATTAACTGATTTTCATTAGGAGTGAATTTTTGTTCATGACTCGGCCTCTAGATCCCTCTATAACTCGCTCAAAAATCAACTGGTTTTCATAAGTAGTGGCTTTCTGTTCATGGTTCGGCCTCTAGATCAATTCGGCATCTAAATCTGACAATATTATTTTTGGTCAAAATTCATGTGAAAATGGGACCCTCAAATATCCCATATAGTCACAGGTCGAAATTTCACCCCACCAGAACTCGTTCAAAAATCAACTGGTTTTCATAAGGAGTGGCTTTTTGTTCATGGCTTAACTTATAGATCAATTCGGTATCTAAATCTGGCAATATTATTTTTGGTCAAAATTCATGTGAAAATGGGACCCTCAAATATCCCATATAGTCACAGGTCGAAATTTCACCCCACCAGAACTCGTTCAGAAATCAACTGGTTTTCATAAGGAGTGGCTTTCTGTTCATGGTTCGGCCTCTAGATCAATTCGGCATCTAAATCTGACAATATTATTTTTGGTCAAAATTCATGTGAAAATGGGACCCTCAAATATCCCATATAGTCACAGGTCGAAATTTCACACCACCAGAACTTGCTCAAAAATCAACTGGTTTTCATAAGTAGTGGCTTTCTGTTCATGGTTCGGCCTCTAGATCAATTCGTTATCTAAATCTGGCAACATAATTTTTGGTCAAAATTCCTGTGAAAGTGGGACCCTCAAATATCCCATATAGTCACAGGTCGAAATTTCCCAGCACCAGAAGACGGTCAAAAATCAACCGCTTTTCTTAAGGAGTGTCTTTTTGTTTATGGCTTGGCTTTTAGATCAATTCGGCATCTAAATCTGACAATATTATTTTTGGTCAAAATTCATGTGAAAATGGGACCCTCAAATATCCCTGGTTTTCATAAGGAGTGGCTTTTTGTTCATGGCTTGGCCTTTAGATCCATTCGGCATCTTAATCTGGCAATATCATTTTTGGTCAAAATTCATTTGAAAATGGGACCATCAAATATCCCATATAGACACAGGTCGAAATTTCCCAGCACCAGAAGACAGTCAAAAATCAACCGCTTTTCATAAATAGTGGCTTTTTGTTCTTGGCTTGGCTTTTAAATCAATTCGGCATCTAAATCTGACAATATTATTTTTGGTCAAAATTCATGTGAAAATGGGACCCTCAAATATCCCATATAGTCACAGGTCGAAATTTCACCCCACCAGAACTCGTTCAAAAATCAACTGGTTTTCATAAGGAGTGGCTTTTTGTTCATGGCTTAACTTATAGATCAATTCGGTATCTAAATCTGACAATATTATTTTTGGTCAAAATTCATGTGGAAATGGGACCCTCAAATATCCCATATGGTCACAGGTCGAAATTTCACCCCACCAGAACTCGTTCAAAAATCAACTGGTTTTCATAAGGAGTGGCTTTTTGTTCATGGCTTGGCCTTTAGATCCATTCGGCATCTAAATCTGGCAATATCATTTTTGGTCAAAATTCATTTGAAAATGGGACCATCAAATATCCCATATAGACACAGGTCGAAATTTCCCAGCACCAGAGGACAGTCAAAAATCAACCACTTTTCATAAATAGTGGCTTTTTGTTCTTGGCTTGGCTTTTAAATCAATTCGGCATCTAAATCTGACAATATTATTTTTGGTCAAAATTCATGTGAAAATGGGACCCTCAAATATCCCATATAGTCACAGGTCGAAATTTCACCCCACCAGAACTCGTTCAAAAATCAACTGGTTTTCATAAGTAGTGGCTTTTTGTTCATGGCTTAACTTATAGATCAATTCGGTATCTAAATCTGGCAATATTATTTTTGGTCAAAATTCATGTGAAAATGAGACCCTCAAATATCCCATATAGTCACAGGTCGAAATTTCACCCCACCAGAACTCGTTCAAAAATCAACTGCTTTTCATAAGGAGTGTCTGTCTGTTCATGGTTCGGCCTATAGATCAATTCGGCATCTAAATCTGGCAACCTTATTTTTGGTCAAAATTCATGTGAAAATGGGACCCTCAAATATCCCATATAGTCACAGGTCGAAATTTCACCCCACCAGAACTCGTTCAAAAATCAACTGGTTTTCATAAGTAGTGGCTTTTTGTTCATGGCTTAACTTATAGATGAATTCGGCATCTAAGTCTGGCAACATCATTTTTGGTCAAAATTCATGTGAAAATGATACCCCCAAATATCCCATATAGTCACAGGTCGAAATTTCACACCACCAGAACTCGGTCAAAAATCAACTGCTTTTCATAAGGAGTGGTTGTCTGTTCATGGTTCGCCTTATAGATCAATTCGGCATCTAAATCTGGCAACCTTATTTTTGGTCAAAATTCATGTGAAAATGGGACCACCAAATATTCAATATAGTCACAGGTCGAAATTTCCCAGCCCCAGAAGTCGGTCAAAAATTAACTGATTTTCATTAGGAGTGAATTTTTGTTCATGACTCGGCCTCTAGATCCCTCTATAACTCGCTCAAAAATCAACTGGTTTTCATAAGTAGTGGCTTTCTGTTCATGGTTCGGCCTATAGATCAATTCGGCATCTAAATCTGGCAACCTTATTTTTGGTCAAAATTCATGTGAAAATGGGACCCTCAAATATCCCATATAGTCACAGGTCGAAATTTCACCCCACCAGAACTCGTTCAAAAATCAACTGGTTTTCATAAGGAGTGGCTTTTTGTTCATGGCTTAACTTATAGATCAATTCGGTATCTAAATCTGGCAATATTATTTTTGGTCAAAATTCATGTGAAAATGGGACCCTCAAATATCCCATATAGTCACAGGTCGAAATTTCACCCCACCAGAACTCGTTCAGAAATCAACTGGTTTTCATAAGGAGTGGCTTTTTGTTCATGGATTGGCCTTTAGATCCATTAAGCATCTAAATCTGGCAACATCATTTTTGGTCAAAATTCATTTGAAAATGGGACCATCAAATATCCCATATAGACACAGGTCGAAATTTCCCAGCACCAGAAGACAGTAAAAAATCAACCGCTTTTCATAAATAGTGGCTTTTTGTTCTTGGCTTGGCTTTTAAATCAATTCGGCATCTAAATCTGACAATATTATTTTTGGTCAAAATTCATGTGAAAATGGGACCCTCAAATATCCCATATAGTCACAGGTCGAAATTTCACCCCACCAGAACTCGTTCAAAAATCAACTGGTTTTCATAAGGAGTGGCTTTTTGTTCATGGCTTAACTTATAGATCAATTCGGTTTCTAAATCTGGCAATATTATTTTTGGTCAAAATTCATGTGAAAATGGGACCCTCAAATATCCCATATAGTCACAGGTCGAAATTTCACCCCACCAGAACTCGTTCAAAAATCAATTGGTTTTCATAAGTAGTGGCTTTCTGTTCATGGTTCGGCCTCTAGATCAATTCGGCATCTAAATCTGGCAACATAATTTTTGGTCAAAATTCATGTGAAAATGGGACCGTCAAATATCCCATATAGTCACAGGTCGAAATTTCACCCCACCAGAACTCGTTCAAAAATCAATTGGTTTTCATATGTAGTGGCTTTCTGTTCATGGCTTAACTTATAGATCAATTCGGCATCTAAATCTGGCAACATCATTTTTGGTCAAAATTCATGCGAAAATGATACCCCCAAATATACCATATAGTCACAGGTCGAAATTTCACACCACCAGAACTTGGTCAAAAATCAACTGCATTTCATAATGCAGTGGCTTTTTGTTCATGACTCGACCTCTAGATCACCCCCATAACTCAGTCAAAAATCAAACGCTTTTCTTAAGTGGTGGCTTTTGTGTTCATGGCTTGGCCTTTAAATCAATTCGGCATCTAAATCTGGCAACATCATTTTTGGACAAAATTCATGTGAAAATGATACCCTCAAATATGCCATATAGAAACAGGTCGAAATTTCACCCCACCAGAACTCGTTCAAAAATCAACTGGTTTTCATAAGGAGTGGCTTTTTGTTCATGGCTTAACTTATACATCAATTTGGTATCTAAATCTGGCAATATTATTTTTGGTCAAAATTCATGTGAAAATGGGACCCTCAAATATCCCATATAGTCACAGGTCGAAATTTCACCCCACCAGAACTCGTTCAAAAATCAACTGGTTTTCATAAGGAGTGGCTTTTTGTTCATTACTTGGCCTTTAGATCCATTCGGCATCTAAATCTGGCAATATCATTTATGGTCAAAATGCATGTGAAAATGGGACCCTCAAATATCCCATATAGTCACAGGTCGAAATTTCACCCCACCAGAACTCGTTCAAAAATCAATTGGTTTTCATAAGTAGTGGCTTTCTGTTCATGGTTCGGCCTCTAGATCAATTCGGCATCTAAATCTGGCAACATAATTTTTGGTCAAAATTCATGTGAAAATGGGACCCTCAAATATCCCATATAGCCACAGGTCGAAATTTCACCCCACCAGAACTCGTTCAAAAATCAATTGGTTTTCATAAGTAGTGGCTTTCTGTTCATGGTTCGGCCTCTAGATCAATTCGGCATCTAAATCTGGCAACATAATTTTTGGTCAAAATTCATGTGAAAATGGGACCCTCAAATATCCCATATAGTCACAGGTCGAAATTTCACCCCACCAGAACTCGTTCAAAAATCAATTGGTTTTCATAAGTAGTGGCTTTCTGTTCATGGTTCGGCCTCTAGATCAATTCGGCATCTAAATCTGGCAACATAATTTTTGGTCAAAATTCATGTGAAAATGGGACCCTCAAATATCCCATATAGTCACAGGTCGAAATTTCACCCCACCAGAACTCGTTCAAAAATCAACTGGTTTTCATAAGGAGTAGCTTTTTGTTCATGGCTTAACTTATAAATCAATTCGGTATCTAAATCTGGCAATAGTATTTTTGGTCAAAATTCATGTGAAAATGAGACCCTCAAATATCCCATATAGTCACAGGTCGAAATTTCACCCCACCAGAACTCGTTCAAAAATCAATTGGTTTTCATAAGTAGTGGCTTTTTGTTCATGGTTCGGCCTCTAGATCAATTCGTTATCTAAATCTGGCAACATAATTTTTGGTCAAAATTCATGTGAAAATGGGACCCTCAAATATCCCATATAGTCACAGGTCGAAATTTCACCCCACCAGAACTCGTTCAAAAATCAACTGCTTTTCATAAGGAGTGTCTGTCTGTTCATGGTTCGGCCTATAGATCAATTCGGCATCTAAATCTGGCAACCTTATTTTTGGTCAAAATTCATGTGAAAATAAGGAGTGGCTTTTTGTTCGTGGCTTAACTTATAGATGAATTCGGCATCTAAGTCTGGCAACATCATTTTTGGTCAAAATTCATGTGAAAATGATACCCCCAAATATCCCATATAGTCACAGGTCGAAATTTCACACCACCAGAACTCGGTCAAAAATCAACTGCTTTTCATAAGGAGTGGTTGTCTGTTCATGGTTCGGCCTCTAGCTCAATTCGGCATCTAAATCTGGCAACCTTATTTTTGGTCAAAATTCATGTGAAAATGGGACCATCAAATATCCAATATAGTCACAGGTCGAAATTTCCCAGCCCCAGAAGTCGGTCAAAAATCAACTGATTTTCATTAGGAGTGAATTTTTGTTCATGACTCGGCCACTACATCCCTCTATAACTCGCTCAAAATCAACTGGTTTTCATAAGTAGTGGCTTTCTGTTCATGGTTCGGCCTCTAGATCAATTCGGCATCTAAATCTGGCAACATAATTTTTGGTCAAAATTCATGTGAAAATGGGACCCTCAAATATCCCATATAGTCACAGGTCGAAATTTCCCAGCACCAGAAGACGGTCAAAAAATCAACCGCTTTTCTTAAGGAGTGTCTTTTTGTTTATGGCTTGGCTTTTAGATCAATTCGGCATCTAAATCTGACAATATTATTTTTGGTCAAAATTCATGTGAAAATGGGACCCTCAAATATCCCATATAGTCACAGGTCGAAATTTCACCCCACCAGAACTCGTTCAAAAATCAACTGGTTTTCATAAGTAGTGGCTATCTGTTCATGGTTCGGCCTCTAGATTAATTCGGCATCTAAATCTGGCAACATAAATTTTGGTCAAAATTCATGTGAAAATAAGGAGTGGCTTTTTGTTCATGGCTTAACTTATAGATCAATTCGGCATCTAAGTCTGGCAACATCATTTTTGGTCAAAATTCATGCGAAAATGATACCCCCAAATATACCAAATAATCACAGGTCGAAATTTCACACCACCAGAACTTGCTCAAAAATCAACTGGTTTTCATAAGTAGTGGCTTTCTGTTCATGGTTCGGCCTCTAGATCAATTCGTTATCTAAATCTGGCAACATAATTTTTGGTCAAAATTCCTGTGAAAGTGGGACCCTCAAATATCCCATATAGTCACAGGTCGAAATGTCCCAGCACCAGAAGACGGTCAAAAATCAACCGCTTTTCTTAAGGAGTGTCTTTTGTTTATGGCTTGGCTTTTAGATCAATTCGGCATCTAAATCTGACAATATTATTTTTGGTCAAAATTCATGTGAAAATGGGACCCTCAAATATCCCTGGTTTTCATAA